>JAODXP020005900.1:0-10928 GCA_027497455.2 Sardinella longiceps | reverse complement strand
GCAGGGTTTAAAATTAGCACCCGCCACCGGCCAAATGCGGGTAAAAATTTGGTTTGGCTAGTAGCAAAAACCAAGCTACCTGCCATTGGCAGACTATTGAAATATGAAAGCTTCATATAGGCCTATGACTTTTGTCATTAATGTGAAATGAAATGAGCAAATCCAGTAGACGTTGTAGTAGTTGAATTTAGATAACCATCTGCTACAAAATACATCTTGAACTTGTATGTGTTATGGCTTTTGTTACAGAGACACCTGAGAGAAAAGTAAAGTTCTAGCACCCTATTTTTTTTTCTATGGCCGGTAGAAATATTTTTTGGCCGGTAAAAGATCAGGCCTTACCTGCCATTGGCAGAAGGGTCATAAAGTTAATTTTATACCCTGCCTGTGTGTGTGTGTGTGTGTGTGTGTTTTAATTATTTTAAACATAGTCTCTTTTATTTGAAATGGGTTAATGCTCTTAATTTTACATTGGCCTTTGGCAACCATGATTTTTCAGTATGTGGCCCGCAAACAGAAAAGTTTGGCCAACCCTGTGTAACGGACAGAGTTGTATAAAGTACTGGAGAAGAGGAGTGGAGTGGAAGTAAAAGTACCATATCAAAAAATGACTTGAGTGGAAGTAAAAGTGTTCTTTAAACACCATACTTAAGTGGAAGTACTAAAGTATTCAAAATGTTTTGTACTTAAGTATTGCAAGTAAAAGTATTTTAAAAAATTGCTACTCAAGTACTGAAAGTAAAAGTAGAAGTACTGTGTATATTAAAGAAAGCAGTCAAAAGTTTGAATATTACTGTTCTACATTTATTTGGCTAAAATAGTCTGTTTGGCCATGGACTCTAAGTAGGGCCAGGGATGGTCACCACCATTCCCGTCACTACAATCATTTGAAGTTGAAGAACTTGGTGTTTTTCTTCCATCTCGAAATGGAGCAGTAGACTGACCCTTGCTAATCGTTCCCAATTCACTGCATTCATTCAGTACTGCGGAAGGTCGAAGGGGAGCTTGAGGTCTCTTATACCGCTTGAATCGCCTTGAATGACAATGAAAACCTGGTGATGGTCTGGTCTGGCATTGATAGACATCATTGGATGTGGTATGATTTGTAAAAAAAAATTATAAAAGTAACGAGTAACTAATCAGCACATCAAAAATGTAATGGAGTAGAAGTATTAAATTAATCAAAAAAATGTAGTGAAGTAAAAGTGGAAGTAGGAGAAAAAAAGAATAATCCAGTAAAGTACAGATACTGCATTTTAGTACTTAAGTAGGCCTACTTAGTTACTATACATCTCTGGTAACGGAGGCCAGTTAGCTCGGCGGTAGTACGTGTAAATCCTCATCACCCAATTCCATGGGCACTTCGCTGAGTTAGAAACGGCGGGAGTTTGTAGCTTGCGGGGGGTGGCGGGTTCGAGACCCGTGTGCGGTGCGGACCGCCACCGGCTACACCTGTTTAATTAAGACCTACCTGCACAATATTGTGGCTTCCGTTTCTTACTCTGTTCGCTGAATTTGGCCTGCACAGATCAGTGTCTGAGAAAGCAAAATTGCATTAAGCTCTTCCTGGCTATCTGATGGAATGAAATGAAATGAGCAGAGCCAGTAGGCGGCGTTTGTCCTGGTTTCTACCTCTGTGTCCTGTAGCTCTAGATAACCCTGCTAAGCTTTTTGCTCTCTGAGCTGGCGTCTTATGTAACGGAGGCCAGCTAGCTCGGCGGTAGTATGTGTAAATCCTCATCACCCAATTCCATGGGCGCTTCTAACACGCTGAGTTAGAAGCTCGGGCTTTCAGCTCAGTTGGTTATACAAACTGACATTCTGACCAAGCGCATTCCAGAATTGTGAAAGGGTATGCATGGGTTAGCCTATAAATGGGTCAGTCAACAAGATCTATTATTAAGCTGACCCTTCAGACCCCTACGTGAAAAACAAAGCAAGAAACCCCAATGTTACTTCATTGAGAAACTGTGGCCTATCTGTAGGCTTGTTGTGTAAGTGCTGACATTGTGAACTGGTTGCTGTGATGTTAGTCAGGCATTGATTTTTAAATCAGGGTTAAAGATTCCAAACACCTCATGCAGTAACACTGATTCTTCTTTTATTTCAAATACTTCAGAAGTGTCCTTGTGAATGAGCTGGTGTAACCAGGGTTGTTTACACTGCACTTGGGTCTCGAACGTGCCAACTCATCAACTACAACAAACCCACAGCATTCTACACTGAGCTGAAAAGCCCAGGCGTCCAAATAAGTGGTTAGAAGCATTGTTGAAGGCTAGAGCTGTGCGGATTTACACATACTGCCACCATCTAGCCCAGGCTAGTTGGCGTCCGTTACACTGGGGCCCTGGGATCCACTGGCTAGCACGTTTGCCTCTTAGTTGCAGTTGTGAGGTTGTGGGTTAAGCCTCAGACTGACAGACATCCCAACCTACAGAAACAAATTTCAGGGAGGTGTCGTTGCCAACCCCTCAAATAAATAAACAAAAATTCAATAAAATAAAAATACAGATCAGACTATGCAGTTTTCCAGTAGCCCTGTTTACATGGACACTTCTAATCTGATTATTATAGTGCATGCAAAGCAATGCACTATATTGTTATTCCATTACTTCTTATTATTATAGTGCATGCAAAGCAATGCACTATATTGTTATTCGGGTGCTTCTTCTTATTATTTTTTTTATTCCACATCGTTTTTTTGCGATTAATTCAGCATCAACCGTTCAACATATCAACGTCATTCAAACACCGTTGCGTAGCTCTGCAATTGGTGCGGTGAGCTGCTACTTTTCGATTTTGCAACTTTTATACTTTTTGCGTTATCGGCGATAAACGAGCGAAAAAAGTCCCATTGAAATGAATGGTGGAACTCTCTGCATTCTATTTGCCATTGTTGTCACCTTAGCCACTTACTGTAAACATTCCACTGCTTCTGCTGGCAGTCGGAACTTTATTTGCATGAGAATTCTATTTCAACTAGAAACTATTATCAGCTGCATTAAATCAACTTTTTCTACATTTTTAAACAAGTTTACAATAACCAACTTTTTATGTAATCATCAACAATCAACCATTAGACGCAGCCGCAGGCTGCGTCCCACTTTTTCAACTACTTTAACTATTGTAACAATCTGTATTCTTCCAACTATCACACAATTCTACATTTTTGCAACTTCTTTGCAACTTGTTGGTCTACCTTCAGATTTTTCTTCTTTTTTTTCCCCAACAATTCAACTATCAACCTTTCATTATCATTTGCAATAGCAACTACTGGTAGCACTGGACGATATCTACTTTTTCTAATATCAACTGTAAATGCAACCACTCCAACAATGATGATATGGCAATCAACATAGCAACAAACATGATCAACGTAGCAACCAACATAGCAACCATCATGTCCGCCCTAGCAACGGCCTAGCAACAGCTTCCAGCACAATTGCAACATCTTGGGGACCACTTCGACAATGATGACTGAGCACTCAGCATAGCAACCAACATTACGAACATGGCAACCAGCATAGCAACGACTATGTCCGCCCTAGCAACGGCCTAGCAACAGCTTCCAGCACCCTTGCAACATCTCAGGAACCATTCTAACAATGATGACAGGTCAATCAACATAGCAACCAACATGATCAACATAGCAACCGCCATGTCCGCCCTAGCAACGGCCTAGCAACAGCTTCCAGCAGCCTTGCAATGTCTCAGGAACCATTCCAACAATGATGACATGGCAATCAACATAGCAACCAACATGATCAACATAGCAACCGCCATGTCCGCCCTAGCAACGGCCTAGCAACAGCTTCCAGCAGCCTTGCAAGGTCTTGCGAACCACTCCAACAATTATGACCTAGCAATCAACATAGCAACCAAGATGATCAATGTCACAACCAGCATAACGACCGCCATGTCCGCCTTAGCAACGGCCTAACAACAACCTTAAACAACTTTGCAACTTTTTGGGAACAACCTTTACGTTTATGACGTAACAATCAACATTGCATCCAACATGATCAACGTAGCAACCAGCATAGCAACCACCATGTCCGCCTTAGCAACGCCCTAGCAACAACCTTACGCAAACTTGAACCTTCTTAGGAACAACTTCCACATTGATGACGTAGCAATCAACATTGCATCCAACATGACCAACGTAGCAACCAGCATATCAACCACCATATCCGCCTTAGCAACAGCTTAGCAACAGTTTCTAGCACCCTTACAATGCCTTGGGAACCACTTCCAAGATAATGACCTAGCAATCAACATTGCATCCAACATGATCAACGTAGCAACCAGCATAGCAACCACCATGTCCGCCTTAGCAACGCCCTAGCAACAACCTTACGCAAACTTGAAACTTCTCAGGAACAACTTCCACATTGGTGACGTAGCAATCAACATTGCATCCAACATGACCAACGTAGCAACCAGCATAGCAACCACCATATCCGCCTTAGCAACACCTTCCAGCACCGTTGTAATGTCTTGGAAACCACCTCCACAATAATGACCTAGCAAACAACATACATGTAGCAACCAACATGTTCAATGTCGCAACCAGCATGGCAGCCACCATATCTTACTTAATATCTTACTTACATACAGTATCAGTATCTTACTTAGTTACTATCCTTATCTTACTTACTTTATGCATTAGCATCAACTTCAATGGTTTAGCAACTATATCATGTTTTTTTCTCTCTTATCTGATGTTTATGCAAAAAATGTCACTTTCATAAAACTTTTTTTACATTTTGCATGCACTATGTAATTTCCACGGAATTACAATTTCTAGTTATTATTTTTATTCCACACACTTTTCTGCGATTAATTCAGCTTCAACCGTTCAACATATCAACTTCATTCAAACACCGTTGCGTAGCTCTGCAATTGGTGAGTGTTGCTTCTACTTTTCAGTTTTGCAACTTTTATACTTTTTGCGTAATCGGCAATAAACAAGCGAAAAAAGTCCCATTGAAATGAATGGTGGAACTTTCAGCATTCTATAGAACATTGTTGTCACCTTAGCCACTTACTGTAAACATTCCACTGGTTCTGCTGGCAGTCGGAACTTTATTTGCATGAGAATTCTATTTCAATTAGAAACTATTATCAGCTGCATTAAATCAACTTTTTCTGCATTTTTAAACAACTTTACAATTAGCAACTTTTTATGTAACCATCAACAATATAACAATTGACGCAGCTGAAGGCTGCGTCCAACTTTTTCCACTACTTTAACTATTGTAACAATCTGTATTCATCCAACTATCATACAATTCTACTTTTTTGCATCTTCTTTGCAACTTGTTGGTTTTCCTTCAGATTTTTCTTATTTTTTTCAACAATTCTACTATCAACCTTTCATCATCATTTGCAATAGCCACTACTGGTAGCACTGGCGCGTCTCACAATATCTACTTTTTCTTCTACCAACTGTAAATGCAACTTTCATCCTTTGCACCAACTTCCACATTAATTAATGAGCTGGCATCAATATGATTAACATAGCAACCAGCATAGCAACTAGTATATCCGTCCTAGCAACGGCCTAGCAACAGCTTCCAGCACCATTGTAACGTCTTGGGAACCACTGCGACAATGATGACAAAGCACTCAGCATAGCATCCAACATTACGAACATGGCAACCAGCATAGCAACAGACATGTCCGCCCTAGCAACGGCCTAGCAACAGCTTCCAGCACCCTTGCAACGTCTCAGGAACCATTCCAACAATGATGACATGGCAATCGACATAGCAACCAACATGATCAACATAGCAACCGCCATGTCCGCCCTAGCAACGGCCTAGCAACAGCTTCTAGCAGCCTTGCAACGTCTTATGAACCACTCCAACAATTATGACCTATGCACCCACATAGCAACCAAGATGATCAATGTCGCAACCAGCATAACGACCGCCATGTCCGCCTTAGCAATGCCCCAACAACAACCTTAAGCAACCTTGCAACTTTTTAGGAACAACCTTTACATTTATGACGTATCAATCAACATTGCATCCAACATGATCAACCTAGCAACCACCATAGCAACCACCATATCCGCCTTAGCAACAGCTTAGCAACAGTTTCTAGCGCCCTTGCAATGCCTTGGGAACCACTTCCACGTTAATGACCTAGCAATCAACATAGCCACCAACATGATCAACGTAGCAACCAGCACAGCAACCACCATGTCCGCCTTAGCAACGCCCTAGCAACAACCTTACGCAAACTTGAAACTTCTTAGGAACAACTTCCACATTGATGATGTAGCAATCAACATTGCATCCAACATGATCAACAAAGCAACCAGCATAGCAACCGCCTTATCCGCCTTAGCAACGCCCTAGCAACAACCTTAAGAAACCTTGTTCAATGTAGCAACCAGCATGGCAACCACCATACTTAATATCTTACTTACATACAGTATCTTACTTAGTTACTGTACTTATCTTACTTACTTTCTTCCTTAGCAACAACTTCAGTGGTTTAGCAACTATATCATGTTTTATTTCTCTTATCAGATGTTTATGCAAAAAATGTCACTTTCATAAAACTTTTTTTTTACATTTTGCATGCACTATGTAATTTCCATGGAATTACAATTTCTAGTTTAACCCAATATTCCATTTTAGAGGGCATTTATGAATGCATCTCCTTGGATACTGTTCTATAGAATGCACATGGAATCTTTCTAACCAGAGATATGTCCATGTAAACCCGCCTAGTGTCTCAGACTGACCTCTGCTACACCTACAGTACATATTATAGATTCTATTCAGGTTGTACATTTAACCCATCATCAATCATTACTTTTATCACAGATCAAAGTACAACAGTGACACCATTCTCAGACTTCACACAAAGCTGGGTGGTTTGTTATAATCTGCCACATACATTGGTAACATTGTGTCTTTAGTAACCTAGCTGTGAGTGGATGCATTCTAGGTGATAGTAGAGGTGGACTAGTACTGTAGCCTATATAGCAGTCTTTTTGTCCAAAAGCAACTTGGGGTCAAATTAGACACGCATGATATTATTGGAGAGGTCAGTCCTCACAAAGTACTCCAAACAACCTCTCTATTCTACAGTATATTGAAAGGGTCATATTATGCTTTTTTCAAGCTAAATTTTTAGCTCCAATGTTCAGAACAGGCTGTTTCGCATGGGGGCGTGCACCAGGTAACTAGACACCTGCAGCCAACACATTGAGGGCCCACCTTATCCTGTGACGTACACATTTAGGAGAATTTTACACAGGTGGTTTAAGCACACAACAGTTGAACAGTTTGAATAGACTATTTTAACAATGGAGGCTTTTTAAAAAAAACCTTATAGTGCATGTAGAGGCAGTATAGACCCAAGAAAAGCCATGAAAGGTGTTTTTTTTGTTTTTTTTCATATCACCCCTTTGAGAGATTGTGGATATATGGATCACTCACTCTATTGGAGATTCTCAAACTAGTGATTTATGTCCAAATGCTATTGGGTTCACCTTTAAAGATCAGTGAAATGGTCCAATACAGTAGGCTACCATGATAAACAATGGAGATAACTTTCCAATCTTACCATTTTATCACGTTGACTTCTCAAACTGCAACTAAGCAATCAACCAATCAGGGCCTTTCTTGGTACAAGCAGAGAAACGGACTCTGGAAGAAGAGAGAACAGTTGATGAGAAAGCACCAGAAGCTAAGGTCACTTGCACCCATAGACAGCAAAAGAAAACACATTACATTTACACTAACGAGCTAGTGGATCCTTGTCGATAGAGGGCACTAATAACATTACAAGACGTATAGCCTAACGTTAGTCTCCTCGGGATCAAATCTGTCTGAAGAAGTCGAACGGAATTCCTAGCTGTCAGAGGGAGGGCTCCACTTACTGAAAGACGGCTAACAAAACATTTTCAGGCTGGGAAACGATACTTTACCACGCAGAAGGAAACTCACTCGGTTGAGGAGAGAAACGGCGAAGAAGGGGAAACCCTGTAAAGCTGGAGGTAAATTCAGTTTGCACATGTTAAGAAGATTCTAGGCCGCACCTTTTTCGTACATATCGGTTCGTCATTTAGCCAGCTTGCTAGCAGGAATACCACTACCACATAACCCACCGCTACTGATCATTAGCTTGCTAACAGCTAACTCGGCAACGTTCGCATTAGCTTGTCAACCTGACCTGTGTTACGTCAACTAAGTTTTGACAGACGTCAAACGTCTCATCTGGTTAGTTTTCGCTAGCAAACAATTAACTTTTACTTGAGTTTGCTAGTCTGTGTATCTGTCATTAGCCGTCTTGGACCTGAAGTAGGGACACTCGCAGTGACAGCGCAGCGTAATTTGTTGGCTAACTTGCTAGGTTCTAGCTAACGTAAGCTAACTTATGTGGCTAGTGTACTCTGTAACGTTAGAGAGCCAAGTTCGCTAGCTTCACACCAACTCCAAATGCTGTGTTCCCTAGCCATGACAGTGCTAACAGCTAACACAAGCCAGATATTTTATTTGGGAGTTTCGTTTTTCTGATGCAACCAAGAGTTAGTCGGGCCGCATGTCATGCTAGAGGATGACTTTCAAACGTGGTAATATTATGCATCAGCCAATGAGTGACTGGTGCAACTGGTCATTTCCTCTTTAGTCAGACGGAGTAACGTTAGATTGATAAGAGCTAACGTTAAAGATAGAGTGGCAAGGTAGCCTAACGTTGCTTGAACTGAACTTACCTAACGTTAGCTCGTTTGCTATGCCATAGTGGTAAGTTAACAGGGTAATGTTACCAAGCCAAGTGACTGCCAACTAAGAGGCTGTTCCCTAGGTCGTCTGTCAACATACCAAGGCATTTGGGTAAAATGCTAGTTGACTAATAATACAGGATACCAAGAATTAAACCAGACGTAAGTGACACGTTTCTTTGCCATAATTATCACTTGAATAATGCAATGAATCCCCTGCTAACGTATAACATCTGTCTTCAAATCGACATAAAATAGCGTTGGGAATATCAAGGCATTGTGGAATATAAATATTGATTTAGTGAAAACCACAGCGTGAAAACCTCACGTGTTAAGAATTCAAGGAATCCTGGTGCGTCATACTGAGACAACTTGATTGAAATAGTTTGAGGTGGGGGGAAGTTGTTGTCGTTATTTTTCATCCAATAACAGCTGTCAGTCAAAGCACAAACGTTGATGTTTTTGAAAGAATATTACTATGTTGAGAAGTGAACGTCAATTCAAGGTAAAACTTTCCCCCAGTTTATTTAGTGGCTTCTTTTAACAGATGTTGTAATTCCTCTTTCCTCTCGTGGATGAAAATGAAAGTAAACTAGTGTTTGAATCAAAGAAATGTGCACTCTTTTGCACTGCTTGGCTTCCATAGTGCATTTAAAATGAATCTTACATCAAAACGTGTCACTTTCGATTTCTTTGTTCCACATGAATCATGGCCTTCTTCCATCCGGGTTTCCCCTTTCCTTACTTTCTCTTTTACCTTGGCTGTCAGAGTCTAGTTATTCAAGCTCTCTCTCTCTCTCTCTCTCTCTCTCTCTCTCTCTCTCTCTCTCTCTATTTATTCTCTCTCTCATTCTCTTGTTAGATCATATAACCTTTTTCTCATTCTCATTCGCTCGTTCTCATTCTTCATCTTTCCTCAGAGTTTATCACACTTGCTTTCCCTCACTCACACACACACACACACATACACACACACACACACACACACACACACACACACACACACACACACACACACACACAGAAACACTCACTAAGTGCTTAACCTGACTACTTCCACTCACTCACATACACACACACACACACATACACAGCGTTCTTACTCTCTCCATTTCCTTGTGTTAATCTAAGCAGCTATCATGGTGGGCGAACGCCGCAACGGCAACCTGCTGGTCCAGCTGGGTCCGAGGCAGCAGGCCTACCCTGAGGAGCTGATTCGCCAGCGCCGGACCCATGACGGCCAGACCGAGTACCTGATCCGCTGGACCTTACTGGCCATCGAGGATGGAACCGGTAGCGGGAGTGCCGAGGCGGCCGGTGGCGGCAGCAGTAGTTCTGGCGCGGGTGGATCTGGAGGCTCCACCTCCGGCGAGAGCAAGACGGAGAACATCCTGATGTGGATGTCGACAGAGGACGTGTACGCCAACTGCCCAACCTTACTGGGCAAACGCAAAGCCCCAGCCACCGAGGAGGAGGAAAGGCCCACCAGCAGCGGAGGGGCGGAGTCGGCTCGTTCCGCCCACCCGACGTCACCTTTGATGAGGTGGAGCTGTCGGACATGAAGGAGGACGTGGTGAACCTGGTGCGGCGGGCTCGTAAACAGATGGCGAAGACCAGCGAGTTCGCCATCAGCCTGACGCACACCATCCACGTGCTCAGCGCCTACGCCAGCATCGGATCGCTGGTGGGCGTGTTCAAGGAGACGGGCGCGCTTGACTTGCTCATGGAGCTGCTCTGCAATAAGGAACGCCAGACACGACGCAGCGCCGGCAAGATGCTCCGAGCCCTGGCCTCGCACGATGCAGGTACGTAAAGTACGCCACTGCAGCTGTTTGTTTGTTTGTTTGTTTGTTCCGAGCCCTGGCCTCGCACGATGCAGGTACGTACAGTACGCCACTGCAGCCGGTTGTCTGTCTGTTTGTTTGTTTGTTTGTTTGTTCATGAGCCCTGACCTTGCAAGTCGCAGGTACTGCCATCTTTGGTAACATAAAAAGTTACAGTTAGTTTTTTTAATTTTTAATACAGAAATAGCAACAACATAGCGCATTCTCACAAATCAATGAGAGTGTGCTTGTAATAATAGGATGGGGTGCATTACGTTGACTGACTGACAAGCAGTCACTGGTGGGGGATCATGGGCAGCAGTAAATAGCAACTACATAGTCCACCCTCCCTCACCAATCAA
>JAODXP020005899.1:0-11198 GCA_027497455.2 Sardinella longiceps | reverse complement strand
AATAGACTTGTTTCACACCTGAACATTCCTAGGTTCTAAAAGCATTCCATGGTAGTAAACTGAACATTCTACCATTGAAATGCATTGGATTTATGCCTCTTTCTGACTTGAAAAAAATGGGTAATAATATTTAAAATAAGTCTAAATTCACTTTCTTTCAAATAATACACATTTGAAACACGCAAATTTGGAGGTCCCGAGTAGATAAAAGTGGTTTTACATTTATGTGCATGAAGCTTCAATCTATTCGGGACCTCCCAATTTGTATGCTTCAAATGTGTATTATTTGAAGGAAAGTGAATTTAAACATGTTTGAAATGCTATTACCCATTTTTTTCAAATCAGAAAGAGGCATAAATCCAATGCATTTCAATGATAGAATGTTCAGTTTACAGCAGCACTTGAGGCACTTGAGGCCCAAAATCAGATGCAGCAGAACCCTATGACCATGGCCATTTTTGGCACATTTTTGGTTGGCACCACTCACACGTTTGGCTGTATTGCGCATTCCACGATTGTCCGATGCATACAAAGCTATACCTCATTGTAAAGGTGACAAACCAACGATAAAAATGATATAAAACAATTTAGGGATTGGTATTATTAAAGGGGGGATATAATGGGCCAAAGTCAAGTTTCCTTACTTTTTGTGAGCGGTAGATAGCTGGCAATAGTGCTATTGAGGTTCCAGTTGTCATATCATACATCGAAAATAATTTGTCTTTAACAATATTAGTGCTCTCTTAAGGGGCAACTTCAGTCATTTTCAACAAAGGCTCTATTGCTCAAGCTACTTGAGATTAGCCAATACTGAAGATGCAAGACATTTTGGCCCAATAGGTTTCCTTGAACAGAGAATATTCACTTACAATTGGCCCAATGAGGCAGAATTTTGAACTGTATTTTTAACATCTTAACATACTCCACATGTCACCACAAAAACTATGAAGTATCAACAACACCGAACTGTATTGTGCATGACTACAAATGGCTCAAATTGTTATAACTGTGTGTTTATGCAAGCAGCCAAACATTGTTTGTTTACAAAATGGTTTTGTAAACACTACTTAAAAACACCATTTTAACCACTTTGTCAGGCATTTGTAGTCATAAACACTACAGTGGTGTGTTGCAATGTGTCTGATGATGTTGCATAGCTTTTGGGGTGATATTTGGAGCATGTTTAGATGCTGAAAACACAGTTTAAAAATCTGCCCCATTGGGCTAGTTGTAAGTGATTATTCTCTGTTCAAGAAAACCTATATGGTTGGACCAAAATGTTTTGCGTCTTCAGTATTGGCTGATCTCAAGTAGCTAGAGCAATAGAGCCCTTGTTGAAAATGACAGAAGTTGCCCTTTAAGTATTCCACTTCAGGAGGATATAGAGCACCACCCATTACTCAATTCAATCAATTTTCCAGGAGGTATACTGTAGGTCACCATATCCATTACGTAACGTGGATTTGTTACATTTGCCATTTGTGGATTTGTTACATTTGCCCTAGTACAATACTAACACAACCCAAAAATAAATACACACACACACACACACACACACACACACACACACACACACACACACACACACACACACACACACACACACACACACACACACACTTCTTGTGAATACAAAAAAAAGGAAATGTTTGCTTCTAGATAGGCATGGAGAGGAGGGGCCAGTATGGCTCTAGCCAAGGTGCTGAAGTATTGGAACTATCCAGGGTGCTGACAAACTCCATTTTTATCATGTATTATACCATATTTATGATAATGCTTTGTCTTTGAAGGAGAAATTATGTGCGAACGAATCCATGGCCCGGTTTTACGAAGTCACCAAGTGCTATAGGTACTGTGAGGCTGAGTTTTCTGTTTTATGTCATTAATATGCCCCATTCAGTTACCATTGGTTATCACTAAGTCATTCAGTGTATGTGTCATCAAATTATCTGGTCATTTTTCCCACATACAGCATTCAGTTATCTTGAATGACAACTGTTGACAGATTCTCATTTCTTCTCATTTCTGACTATATTTGTCCACAAAGGGCTAATATAATTTGAAATATTGAGTGTATTTTTATACACCCCATATTTCATATGTACAAAGAACCCTTAACCCCGGACAAAAAACAAACGTAGAAACTGCGGTAAGAGACAAACTGCAAGTCTGTCAACTAGGTTTGTACAGTAATACACAATTATTACATTTTTACACAAATGTAGCAACAAAAGCAAAACCTTTCGGAGAGGCTAGCTTAAAGGAAAATACCGGAGTGAATTCAAGCATAGTCCTGCTGCATGAGCCTTATAACAGCAATATATTTCGCATGAAATGAAATAATTTCATAGACCTAACGCGAACGCGAAACACTTTACATTGAGTCAATGTAACCTCAGATCTTACTTTCGGTTTCCAACAGTCAGGTCCCATTGATTCAGCGTAAAGTGCCTGTTCGCTTCTGCGTTCGTGTTCGGTCTGTGCTGTACCAAATTATTTTGTTCCACTCGCTAACTAGCGCATTTAGCAAGCTCTTTCAACAGGGCACTCCGCTATTTTCCTTTAAAAGACATACAGTATAAACACAAAGAGAAGGGTAGTATGTCACTTGCCATTCTGACCTATTTTTCTAACTGAATGTTTCCCTCATAGAATTACATAATGTGCGGCCTGCAGGCCATACATATAGGCCATGAATAGAACTTAAAAAAAATAGTTTTAGGTGTTGGGAGAAAATTTCAAATCAAGCACATCTATCAATGTACTGCAGCGCATAGTGTGAACAGAGCATTTGCGGTCATGGTGTGCATTTTTGACATTCAGCGTTGTGTCAGATGGATCACTGCTTTATAACAGTAGGCGGAGGTCACAGATGCATTGCCAACAACGAGACACAGCCAATGTCTTGCCAAATGCTCTGGAAAGTATATATTTCTGTACATGTTATGTACTGTACTGTATATGACAACATTTCCCCATTTCTAAACTTTGAAACCTTAACTTGCATATTTGGATTTCTTTTATTTTCATTAATGCCGACATGACATAAAAAAAACTATATACCACCATGGTTCTCCTAAAGAAGACAATGTGTTATTGTATTATATGATTTTCTTTCTGATTTCTGATATATTCAGATTTTCTTTCTCATTTCGTGTTGGCCACCACAGCATTAAACACCATATAACCTTTTGTGACACACTTTTCTGCTTTCAAAGTGTTTACTGTGAGCGTTGCGGAGAGTGGAAACTTCCAGATGAAGAGATTGGTTCCTCTGCTCAGTGCTGCGCTGCATTGGCTCCTGCAATAACAAACACCCGCCCATCATTAAGTCGCTTTTGCTGTCTGCTATATATTCTGTATTTTATTTCTAGGTCTCCTTCGTTGAATACACATTCAGCTCAGCATGGCAGTAGTTGATATATGTATGAGGTTTAGCATGTTATTGATGATTCTTAATTTTCATAGGAAAGCATGTAAGTAAAGCTCTTTTGTTCAGTTTAGTATTTATCTAACCTATCATTCTGTTTCACATTTCAAAACATTTATGTTGTTCCAAAACGCTATAAATCCATTTTTGAAAATATTCAAAATGTTTTTTAATTGATTATTTATGATTGGACAGATTTTGAATCATGTTGATTTTATAATGCAAAAATTAAAATGTAAACACATGTGTCAACTGATATTTTTAAAAACAAAATGAAAAGAAAAGAAAAAAAAAGATTTTTGAAAATGAATTAAAATGGCTTTCATAGCATTTTGGAAACAAACTCTGTAATTGATTAACTTATTTGAATTATTTTTCTCATCTCAGGTATGGGAGAAGTTGATAACTCATTTGAGATCAGTAAAATTATTACTGCTGTTACTGGTGAAACAGCCACCTTAAAGTGCTTCTACCCATCAAAACACAGACTTGATGTTCTATACTGGTATAAACAAGTGGCAGGTTGTAAACCTTCTCCATTAGTATATTGGCAACATTACACTCCTGTTCCCGAATTTTATAACGATTTTAAAGATCCCCGGTTTAATATAACAAAGCAAGACTTAGGTTTTCATTTGATCATATCTAACACAAAATCATCTGATGAAGCTCTGTACCTCTGTGGAGTTATCAATGATGGATTTGACTTACATTTTCTAAGTGAAATGTATTTGTCTGTGAAAGGTAGGATGGATGTCATGGTTTGTTAGTTTGTAGATAGATTCCTCTTATTCAATATGCTGTGCTGTTGATAGTATAAGAAGCTATTGATGAAGAAATGTTTTTTTTTGGTTTGTTTTTTTTAGGGAAAATTCAGCAGAAGTTCATCTCAAAAGGAGGTTCAGTGGTGCTTAACAGCTCTGTAGTTACTGATGCCAGTGCAGAAGATATCAGAGTGTTTTGGTTCAGATCAGCAGATGATGAGTCCCATCCAGGCGTCATTTACAGCAGCACAAACAGGAGCAACATCAATGACAGAAGCTGCCACTACAGGCTTGCCAGGACCAACCTGAGCCTCACAGACAATGGGGCATATTACAGTGCTATTTCTACATGTGGAAAGATGCTTTTTGCCGATAAGACAGTCCTACACTTCGGTAAGTCAGTCATCAGTAAGATTGTATTGTCGACCTTAGCAATTGCTTGTACATGTAGCCTATGCTGTACTGTTAGCCTATTATCTGACCAATTATTACCTGAGATAATTACTTTGTAAGGGATAACGGCCGCCGAGGTGTCCCGATGAATAATGGACGACGCAAAGGCAAAGACGAAGACTCCTACGCGAAGTCCATTATTTCTCTGTTATCACCCGGTGGAATGGAATACTGTTTTGTGATTGGCTGTCAGGGTGTCCGTTATTTCTAGATAACAGGACACCTGAGGCATTGTTGGGTTAAAAAAGTCTCACCAGCGTTCTATATCAATGCTCTGTAGAATGCAGCTTTGCGGATCTTCTTTCATATGAAAATAGTACCCCAACCGAAGAGGGTAACTTCTTTCTAAACGGAGCCACATGTTTCTTTTATGTTTTAAACACTTGCTTACCATCTATACGTTTTAGTTGCAACCGGGTGATAAGCGGGATAACGGCCTTCGAGGTGTCCCTATATCAGAGAAATAATGGACTTCGCGTAGGCAAACAGCCCTTCGGCTTCGCCGTCGGGCTGTTCTTTGCCTTCGCGTCGTCCATTATTCTTCTGATATCGGGACACCTCGGCGGCCGTTATCCCTTACATATAGGGACACCTCGAAGGCCGTTATCCCGCTTATCACCCGGTTGCAACTAAAACGTATAGATGGTAAGCAAGTGTTTAAAACATAAAAGAAACATGTGGCTCCGTTGATAGAATGCTGGTGAGACTTTTTTAACCCAACAATGCCTCAGGTGTCCTGTTATCTAGAAATAACGGACACCCTGACAGCCAATCACAAAACAGTATTCCATTCCACCGGGTGATAAAGTAAAAATAATGTACTAATAAATAAAATAATGTATGGACAGTGTGGTGGGCCAAACAGGAGAATAGCCTTTGCCCCAAAATTTTATGCTCTCAGAAAATCATGAAATACATGGCTGCAATGCTTTATTTATTATTTCATAGTTTTTATTTATTTAGTAGTTTGTATGAAAAATTCTACATATTCTGGAAATTGCCTCCAACATAGTCTAAAAAGTCTATTATATTTCTATAATTATATCTCAACATTTAATAATGGAAGTCTATGGGGCAAAAGCATTGAAATGGATATTTTTGCGACATGCAATTCATTAGCCTATACAACTAAATAATGCTATCAGAAAACTAAATAAGTAAATATGGATTGAAATACATTAAAATTCTCCATGATGCTTGAGCCTCCAAATCTCAATTATTTTCATAATTACTTATTGCTCATTGTATAGGCTTGCTTTTTGTCAAAAGTGATACTATTCACTGAGTATTATTCACTCAGTGAATATTAGATGAATCGTACATGAATTTTACCTTGTTCTCCCTCCTGTAGGAGAGACAATGAATGCCTTTGTGTTGAGTCTCTGTGTTGCAGTGGGGCTGTGTGTCATTTTCATTGCTGTACTAATCTTCCTCATCTGCAAAAGAACAAAATCTCAGCACAATATAGGTATGAATATGTCTGTAAAAACACATAAGACTATAAAACCACAAGTAATGCCTAGTAACAAACATGCATTGAACAAAGCATGAAGTGAACCTGCAGGAGCTGTAGGAGGTCAAGTTGTCATGTCAATCAGTTAATCATATTAACAAAGCACTATAAACACAACAGTGGTTGACCAAATAATACAAATGAAAATAAAGTAAATAAATAAAATAAATCAACCAAACTCAAATGTGCTCATACACCCTTTGTTTTAATATTCCCTGTATTCATGTTTATTTCCTTAAATGATCTCTTTTAATCAGCAGGAGCTCCTTCTGAGGCCCTTAGAGATGAAGGTGTAGAAGGTGATCTTGACTCGGCTGATTATTCCTTAGTGACTTTCCCTGACACAAGGACTTCAAGAGAGAGAAATGAGAGAGAGTTGCAACCAGACAACCCATACAGTGGAGTGATATATTGTGCATGATGACACTTTGAGACAGCACATCTGGTAGTCTTTGTTTATCTGAATACTGGTACTTATGTTTTACAAGTGTAAAAAAAAATTGTTAATAATATAAATATATTTCGGTAGCCTACCATGATGATACAGTGTGTCACATGTGTGACAAACTATATCACAGTGTAGTACCATGTATGATATCCTACATAAAGGTGGGGTACATGATGTTTTCCTGAAGCTCTTTTTACTGTATTCTCTATAATTCCCTTCACACCCTGATTGCAAACAATAAATCAATACTATATATAACATAATATAGGCTAACATTATGTTACTAATATAAAATATTAGTACTATATTCACATGTACACATGTATTTTAGCAGTAGCACACACAATTTCATTACAATGAAAGTACAGTTTTGTACACAGTTTTTTTCACAATAGCCTACGTCATGTTGTAGATAAACTCTACGAGAGTATTGTATTATATTGAATTGTTTATAATTGTACTTGAATTCTTTAAAAGTTTAAAATCTCAGACTGTTTATTAAATGAATGCCGCACAATGCACAGTGGTAGTCAACATCTGTGATAAGTCAACTGTATGAAAGGATTGTGATCAATGTGAATGAACAAATTAATCTGTATGGTGTCGCTTGTCCCTGTCCCTTCTCATTCATTCCTGTAGAAAGGGGATTGGACTTCTGAATGTGTATTTTCAGATGCCAAGCCTCCTCAAACTGTAATAAATTATGGTAAAAAAAAGACAATGGTAGGCCTATTGTGTTAGAGTGAAGTCATAGTATATGTAACAATTTGTTCCCTGAGGGAAATTCAGGATTTCATCCATCCATGAATTTGTCACAGACACACACACACACACACACACACACACACACACACACACACACACACACACACAGCACAGCACAGCACAGCACATTGTAAGTGAAAACACACTAAACCGGAGCAGTGGGAGCTTGTTGAAGAGAGGAGTTGTCTTGTCTTGTTCATGGGTATATTAGGCATGGATATGGGAGAGCAATGGTCAACTCCTTCCCTTGTTGATATGTTACATATCAATCAGAGATTCAAACAGCCACCTTTTAACCCTTCCGTATGAGGCCCAAAACATTTGCATACATTTATCTTATCTTTGAGTAAAACTATTGGACAGACAGAGAAGATTTTATAAGAATGGTCTGCAGCAAGACTGCAAACTATTGCATCAACATATCACAACAAGTATCAATTTTGCAGCTAGCTGTTAAGTATTCATGCTTATTATTTTAACTGTAGACATGCAACAGTTCTTTGGGAGAAAATGTCTTCTGTTTGAAGGTACAGCCTGACCACTTCCTTTTCCTGTTTTCTCTTTGTGACATATGATACACAAAGACGTTTGCAGGTTATATCCTGTTTCCTGCTATTATGTAAGGCCTCTGTCCCATTTTGCCTCTCTAAGATGACAGTAAGCACGTAGTATTCAGATTAAAAGATACTTAAGAGAAAGAGAATTGTATTTACCAAAAGGATGTGTTTTCACAAAATTGCCTACAGGTCACTTTACTTATTTAAGTCATCTTTAATAAGGACCTCAAATTGGGAGAAGTGACATGGAACACACCCAAAACAAAGTTTTACCTCAGTGCCCTTTGAGAAACAGGCCGTTAACCTATTTTCTTCAGTCATTCTTTCTTTCTTACATAATGTTGACCATCTCAGCATTGCTTACCCTACTTTTAAACAAGTGTAGGATGTCAGTTGTCTCCAATGCACTCTTATGCAATCAGTCAACCTTTGACCTCTTCCTGTTGAGACAAAGTATGACAATGGAAGAATATCAACCAAATCTAGTTATCATGCAAATTTGAAGGTTTCCAGAAATTAATTTATAATATGGTTAGTGCCATATATAGTTGTTGTAGCTTAGCGGTCAAGGAACCTAGCCACCATGCTAGTAGCCTGGAAGTTGTGGGTTCGGTTCCTGGCTGCCATGTTATGCCCTTGAGAAAGGCACTTAACAATAAGTTGGTCTAGTGAAGACTGGCCTTAAACTACATGGTACTTGACAAATGTAAGCCACTTTAGATACAAACATCTGGTAAATGTAAATTACCCAATATGTAAATTGTAAATTACCCAACAAACATGAAATTATATTTTTTACATTACAGCATTACAAAAATGTGTAATTGTTACGCTTATACACAACACATATTCCACCTTTTTATGAAAATTGATTATTCACCACCTTACCTGGAATTTACCCATATAGGTGGGTAAAAGCAGTTTGGTCTCAGTCCAAGCGTTTTCCTACTCTGGCAACCCCAATTTTACCCTTTTCTTAGCTTTAGCTTGACATAGGCACTGGAATGTAAAGTAGCCAGATAGCAACTCTTTGGCAACATTACATTCCAGCACCTATGCTAGGCTAAAGCTAAAATTGGGGTTGCCAGTCTAGGAAAATGCATGCACAGAATGTAAAAAATGCTTTAACCAACATATGTAACTCCAGGTAAGACTGTGGTAATAACCCAATTTCATAAAAAGGTAGAACATTCCTTTAAAACCTATAATATTCACAAAAATGTTTGTCGATTAAATGTGGGACTCATGTGGTGTGTGGTAAAACAACCTAAAAATAGTAACAAAATATGAATATATTTTTTGAGAAAAACATTTTGTTGTCACTACTGTCCAAATATCATCTGTAGGCCTAGCATTGGAACCAAGTAGCGCTGGACAAGTTCCCATGTAGTACCACAATGCACCATGTGTGGCCACTGTATGAAAGGCAATGCAAGCCAGTGCAAGAGTAGGCCTACTGTATAGATGCATTTACTGTAAGACAGTTTCAATTCCATGGAATTCCACACGGTTCCACTAAAGAAATGTCCACACTTTTTATTGACATTTTATAATGCAGCTGTCATATCTAGCTAGAAATACTGTACAAACAACAACAATGAAAATAATGCAACTTATGAAAAGCAACAAAAACTGTCAATTGTGTTCACAGTATGCATATATTTCATTTGGATTCATGTATTTAAACAATGGTGCTTGTTTCAAATCAGACTGAATCAAAATGTTCCCATGTTAACCCCATAACTGTATATACCTCACCTTTCAACATTTTCCGTAACAGGTCACTGCTCAAGTGGAACATTTTTTTTTTTTCGATGTGGAGTTCAGTACAGTATGCTTTCTTCTAGCCAATGACATTCATCTTTTAACCCTCATTCAAGTGCGTGTCACAATGAAACAATGCAGATGCTCATTTGACATTGAGACAAGAGGGGAGGAACAATGACAGGCCCAAGCTTACAGCTCAGGATGATCAGAATTTTTATAACAATTTCAATGTTTTGCAAATTATGTAAGTAACTTTCTTGCATCTTATTTTGGTTTGCAACACTTAGATAGGCCTATGTGTTTTATTTTATGGGTTGGACTTTATTATACAGTGCAGACGATATAATTTAATGAATTGTGAAAGTCTCTTTCAAAGAATGTATTTTTAGCTAGTAAATGATTTAAAAAAATCTTACCAACTAATTTATTTTTCTAGACACGGCACAGACAGGCTCTCCTCGGCAGCATGAGCCCATAACCAGAGCTCACTTTGGTGAAAGTGTCACCCTGAGGTGCTTCTTTTCCAAGGAACACTGGCAGAAGCGTTTCTACTGGTTTAAACAGACACTGGGAACCAAACCATCAATTATGGTACAGAAGCAACTGCAGCTTCCACCTACATACTCTGAAGATTTTGACAAGGAGAAGTTCAGCGTTGACATAGGAGAGACACATTTCCATCTTACCATTGACAAAGTTAATCGCTCGGATGAGGGAATGTACTTCTGTGGAATGAGAGAGATGTATGATGTGTCATTTGGAAATGGAACATTTTTGGCAGTTGAAGGTAAGCAGTATTTTGAGTTGCATGCAGTACCATTCTAACTGGGACCCATTGTATGTCCTTATACTGAGGCATTTAACAAAAGCAAAGCACTCCACACACAAACCTTGAGAACTGTGCAGTTAAGAGCTTCCCAGTAGACACCAAGTACTTTGTAAGACAGTAGACTCCAAAGAATATACTGGAGCAGTCTGAATGCAGCTTGCACATTTTGACTTGGAAAAAATACCAACTTGACATGTGTCAAACTTAAAAAGAACATCAAAATGCTGAGTCAGGGTTAAAGCATTTTTCTTTTTTTCTTTTTCTTTCTTTTTTTTTTTTGCCCAAAATAAAAGACTGCAATCTGCAATCAGTTTCACAAAACTCTCCGACACTGCTCCCTCTACTGAGGGTGTTCATCAGTTAATGAGTAATCAACATTAGGGGGCCTTACAAACTCTCTTTCTCTCTTAGATCCAAAAACAAGGTGGTAGGAGTGCTGCTTGAGTGTTCCTTTGGTGCTGTTCGGCTTAAAGATCCAAAATATTCACAAAAATAGAAAGTAACTCTGAGGCACTCAAAAGGAATATAAAGTTTGAAAGCCTTTATTTTAAACCTGGCTATCCACTTCAAACATGCCAACATCTTTCAGCCACTAAGCCTTCCTCAGGGCAAATTCAAAATCTCTCTCTCTCTCTGTCTCTCTCTTGTTCTCTCTCCCTCTCTCCCTTTTTA
>JAODXP020005898.1:0-113069 GCA_027497455.2 Sardinella longiceps | reverse complement strand
CAGGGTGTCCGCGGGTTTGTAAAAAGTTGTAAAAGGTAGTAAATGAAATCAGGTCAAATTAAGGCCAGTAAAAAGTAGTAAAAAGTAATAAGTGTCATCTGACGAGGTAGTAAATTTTTGAGCCCCCATCCAAATGACGCTATGAATTTTTCAATGTTTAACTTACATCCATCCTAACTCCTTAAATTACTAAACTTCTGTGGACTTCGCCTACTGTATTATTTTGCGTTGCGAGTGGAACCTGAGTGATAAACTGCAGATGATGTCACGCCTGGCTCAATGGTATTTTTTGCCCCCAACGGCACCTTCCAGGCAGCACAGCCCAAAGGCATTATCTTAACCCTATTCCTAACCCTAACCCCCTCAACCCTCATCCTAACCCTAACTGTGTGGAGTAGTGCCTTGAAGACAGGGCTGCCTGAAAGGCACCGTTGAGAGCAAAAAATACCAAATACCTCACGGCTGCCTGCCTCACGCACGCTCAATCAATCTGGGTAGGCTACCTGCCAGATCTCTTCGCAAGTTCGCTATTAGTTAATTTAAAATAAAGGAACAGTAACAAAGGCTATGAAGATTAGACGACTTGAGGTAAAAGGCTATGAGTGAAACTGTCGCCCCTTTTTTGTTGTCTTGTCACGTCATTAAGGACTTAAAACACCCATGAGGATAAATGTAGCACGAGAGACAGTGGGTGAAGCAGGTCATTGCGGATGAGAATATCCATCGAGACTATCTATCCTTTCGCTAAACCCCTACAGCCTAATTATTGTCAAACCGTTCTGCCGAAGCGCAAGAGGGAGTCACAAAACATTTTAAATTTTGATGTTGAATTTGTCTGTCATCTGTTAAAAAGTTCCCATTTAGAATTACTTCCACTCTGTCTTTTGAGGCATAGCCTTCATGTATTCATATCCGCTAACTAGTCTTTGCCTCGTAATGCCATACATTTCGGCTACATTATCCGTCAAAGCCCCGTAGGGATCAAAACGATTTCAAATGAACCGTCATTTTTGCTAGCTATAGCTTGACTTTGCAAATCACCAGTGCTATGAATGAGGCTAGATTTAAGAAAATATAGCCAAATAGCACTTCAGTAATTTTTCAAACATACAGTGATTTTGAGTATTTCAAAGAAATGTGGGAAGATCACTGAAGCTATTGTCAGCATGCGCCTGCCTGTGCGCTGAATTGCGCATAGGACTTAATTGAATGGGGAAAGGCCAGACGGCTCTCACCCAATCCTGTTCTCTTATGATGAGCCCCGTGTAACCTTATAGGCCTATGTCCACATGAGTGATAAATATAAAGGTAAATAATAAACATATTCAGAACAGTAATGATCCTGAAAGTTAAAGTGTTGAGCCTAAAGGTGTCCTGACACAAGTAAGCGGTATCATAAGCAAGAATTTACAGTAATTTAGGGGTGCTGTGAATGCAAAAAATGTTGATGGGGTGCCTTGAGCTCAAAAAGTTTGAGAACCACTGGACTAAAGCAAAAATAGATATTTCAGATTTTAGTTGCATTTTTGTCATGTGTCAAGTGTCCCCGAACATGTACAGTAGGTTGCATAAGGAAAGAGAGAGGGGTGGGGAGGATCCGATCCAGGCTCCTGTAATTTAGGGTATCTACTTCTACTGTATGTACTGTAACCAGAAAGAATCATTGTGGGTTTTCAAACTTTGGCAGTGGCATAGCCTAATATTGACAAACTAGAAAAGCACTGAGAGAGCGCAGACCTCCGCCAAGGCAATGTGGACAAAGACACAACATAAATTCCAGATTGTGTTCTGGATCACTGATCGTACCAAAATTGTCGGAATATGTAGGATGCCACCGCCCCCAAAGAAAAAAAAAGTGCGCTGGTAGATGTTGTGGAGGTAGTAAAAATATTGTAAAAGATAGGAAAAAAGGTAGTAAATGGTAGTAAATTCAGCACCAGGATTCCTGTATTTACCCTGTATACAAGCCTCCTTTCTGGTCCACTGGGATGGACTGCGTAGGTCCATTCTTTGTGGAGGTGGGTCGTCGCTCAGAGAAGAGATGGGGCATCCTTTTCAAATGCCTCACGACCCGCTGCGTCCATCTTGATCTCCTGCCAAAGCTGGATACAGATAGCTTCCTCCTCTCTTTCCGCCGCTTTGTTGCTCGCCGTGGTCGTCCCTATGAGGTAATCTCAGACCAGGGGACTAACTTCATTGGGGGGGCTAGGGAGCTAAATGAAGCGTTTGCTGAAATGGTTCCATCTTTGCAAGAACAACTGGCAAAGCAGAAGGTCAAGTTCAAGCTCAACCCACCGCATGCTCCACATTTTGGAGGAGCCTGGGAGAGGGAGGTGAGAGCAGGGAAGACAGCCTTGAAGGTGACTGTCGGAAGCCAAAGTCTGTCTGAAGAGGTGTTGGGAACAGTTCTAGTAGAGGTGGAAGAGGTCTCTCTCTCTCTCTCTGACTGTCTCTCTCTCTATCTCTGACTATCTCTGTCTCTCTCTTTCTTTTTCTGTCTCTCAACTTAACTCTCCAGGGCCGTCACAGACGGAAAACAGCCTCAAAAATAAACCTCATTAGTCGTAAAAAAAAAAAAAAAAAAATCAATGGAAAGACATTTGTGAGGCCTGTCAGTTCATTAATTTCTCTGCCTAAAATAGAAGATGATGAGTCCACTCCTAAATCGAATTTTTTTTTTCTTCAAATATGTTTTGTACATATTTGAGGGGCGGCTGTTAAAAATCCCTATCTTCCCCGTGAGCGCACCCCTAAGCGCGCCACCAGAGCGCGCCGCTACGCTCAAGCACCGCCTGCGCTCGCACCTTATTTAAATGGAGCGTCTTGCGCAAGTGCGGGCTTTTTGAACCTGGAATGGCGGCGCCTAAACCTTTCCTTTGTAGTGGCCTACCTACCACCTCATCATTAGATTGTAAGTGCGTTTACAAAATGTAAGTTAATGTTTCTTTTCATTCAATTTCAATGTCATTGTACCATTCTTGACCATATAATCGTTCATTGGCGATTACGCTGAATTGTTTGTAATGTGCGTTCTGCGCAATGTATTGTAACCTGGATTTGTGAGATGTATATTGCATATATATTTTATTTGTTTATGGAATGTATGTGTAATGTATTGCTAGGGTTGATTATGGAGACTAGCGATCTGTTTATGTTTCCTGTTTATTGTAGACAACCACACATTCATGCAATCAACTCCTTCTGTATCATCCGTCATATCATCTTCATCAAATCACCAGTAAACCAACAATAACTTCATTCCTGTCTGAGGCTCGTGTTTTACCAGCACTTCCATTACGTCTGCCACATCCATACAAGAATCAGTGACATGGTTTAGCCAACACAAACACCGACAGATTTTTCATGGTCCTTGGAAATAAAGTATTCATATTCATAAAATCTTACCTAAATTAATTTCCAAACATCGACACACTGGAACCACACTCTTCCCAGCAAAGGCCTACATCAGAGCTTCTCCGAACCAGCATCCACTGCTTGTGTTTTGACATAGCTGATTAAAAAAAGGAAAATATATTGCATGATTAAGACTCAACAGAATTGAAACAATAACTTTTTAATTAACATGGGAATTTAAGCAGTGCTGAATTTCAGTTCAATTATTCTGTACCTTGAATGGATGAGCAGCTACACTACACTACAGCAGTACTCTTTTAAACATGATATCAATATAAATTAATGATTATAATTATAACTCATATTTATAGCCACCATGCTTACCCATATCCTAGCAACATCTGAGCAATCATCCTAAGTACTTGTGAACTACAAACCGGATTCCAAAATAGTTGGGACACTTTTTGTGACACTTTTTGTGAATAAAAATGGAATCCAATAATTTACAAATCTCATAAACCTATATTTTATTCACAATAGAATATAGATCACATGGCAAATGGTGAAAGTGATACATTTTGACACAACTTCTCTCCACAATCCCCCGATGTTTGCAGACTGTTTTAAAAAGAAGAGGGGAAGCCACACAGTGTTAAACGTGGCCTTGTCTCAACTATTTTGGAATGTGTTGATACCATGAAATTGAAAATCCCCTTAAAATGATACATTTCCTTAGTTTCAAAATTTGATACGTCATTGATGTTGTATTCTAAATACTGAAATTTGAAACTTTCACATCACTCCATTCTGTTTTTATAGTTTCATTATACCTGCCTTAGCAACACCATAGCAACCACTTCATGTACCCTAGCAACAGCCTAAGAATCACTTCCACAGTTGCAACAAAGCAACCAACAAAGCAAAGGATATGACTAACCTAGCAACCACCCTAGCGACCACCAGGTACCCTAGTAACAGCCTAGCAACCACTTGCAAGAGTTGCAACGTTTCTGCCAAGATAGGAAACAAATAGAACAGACATAATTTATTGCCATCAGCAGTGTAGAGGGGAAAGGGCTTGTAACAACATCCAAATGGACTTACAATGTTAATAAGCTTTATGTTACTAAAATGAGGCTGTTAACATACCCGTAATTATAGGCTATGTATTGTCAAAGGGAAAGGTGTAAGCTGGTGATGACTACTGCCGAAAGGAGATGTGTTTTCAATTGCCCAATTGAGATTAAACCAGCTGAGGTACAGGCTTTGGTCACTGGTTGAGTGAACAACATCAATCTTGTTTCTGATTGTGGTTATGGCACAACAGGAACTGTGGGGCCATCAGAAACATAACTGTAATGTAGCTAAACGCTGTGTATGTCAACAATATTCTCTATGATCGTGTAGAGTGCAAAGTGTCAAGAGATGTTGAGACTGTGCAGATATACAGGCCAACAAAGAGCTACCTACACTAATCCATCCCCATGTAATAGCAACAGCGATGACAAAGAGAGAAAGAAGGATGCTGGGCATCTGGAGATATTGGTGAGGAAAGCTGGCTCTATTGTTGTGATGGAGCTACAGTAGTGACACTGACTGCTTAGCAGATTAAAAGTGCCTTAGCAGTATGCAGTCTTTTATGTAAAATAACCATCACCTGCTTCCCAGCTCAAAAGCACTTTAGCTGGGACTTTCAAGCTAAAAGAGGAAGGTGTGAGTTATTACACTCACAGATGCCTTCGCAATGCGGGCTATGGGGGAAGCCATGCCATAGCATTGGGGGCATGTTGTGGGGGCAGAAGACTTATACAGCCATGGTTTTATGGTTTTATGGTTTGGTTGTATAAGACCACAATGCACCCATCAGGTTACTCACATACAACTTCTTTCTGACTGATTTAATGGTAACAGGAGGTAGCAACAGCAGCTTCAGCTTGATGATGTTAAAGAACTCACGCATCTCCATCTTCATGTTGTTGTTCAGGTTGACCAATACCCTGTAGCAGACAGACAGACAAACAGAGCAGCAACTCTGCTATAGTTAGTGTTGCATGAATCCACTTGCAAGATAAACACAGGACTTCTAATTGTTGTGATATTTTCTGACACACTGAGTAGACTGTAGTAGTTAGTTTCTCTGTCACGCATGTAGGCTTACTGGTTATGGTAATTCATTTATCAATTAAGTTTTCCTTTCATTATGCATGATTGTAAATTGCATGCCTCCAGTCTAAATGCACAGCACCCATAAAACAGTAGGCTATTTCAAAATAATCTTTTAAGTAGCCTGATAAATGCCATAGTCTGACCATGATATTTTTGGAATTCAACAGTCTTTGGCTTATCTTATGAGGTCTGGAATCTCTCTCATTGGTAACAGACAAACCTCCAAACCCAAAACAAACTCATTTGCACAAAATAGAACATATTTTTAGTAAGGGTTAGATATGGCAGCCTACGCTAACAGTAACAGATTAACATCAGGATAACGTTAGCTTGAGCTCTCCTTCTCAAACCGAGATAAGGGATTATATGTCAAGTCAAGTCACTTTTATTTATATGCCACATTTCATACAACATAGTTGATCCAAAGTGCTTTTAAATAATAATAATAATAATAATGCAATAATAATAATAATAATAATAATAATAATAATAATAATAATAATAATAATAATATGCAAATGACCAAATAAAACAAACAAACAAAAATAATAACAAAAATAAAAGAGGAAAAGGGTTTAGGGAGAATTAAAGGCTAGGGAAAAAAGATGTGTTTTTAACTTAAAAAGATCAATGGTATGAATGGACCTAATGTGGGAGGGGAGACTATTCCAGAGCTGGGGAGCAGAAACAGAGAAGGCTCTGTCACCTCTGGTTCTAAGGTGAGGGGAGGGAACAGAAAGAAGAAGTTTAGAGGAAGATCTGAGGGGCCTAGAAGTACAGTAAGGACTAAGTAAATTGCAGATGTATTCTGGTGCTAATTGATGTAAGGCTTTAAAAACATAAAGTAACAATTTAAACTCAATTCTATATTTCACTGGCAACCAGTGCATTTCACAGAGCACAGGAGTGATGTGATCACGCTTCTTGGTTCCAGTAAGCAATCTAGCAGCAGCATTTTGAACCATTTGTAATCTAGCAATAGAAGAGTTGGGAAGGCCAAAATAAAGTGCATTACAATAGTCTAATCTTGAAGTGATGAATGAATGAATTAGAGTTTCCATGTCTTTAGCAGAGAGGAAAGATTTTAACTTTGCAATAGTTCTCAATTGGAAAAAACTGGCCTTCACCACACTGTTTATTTGATTACTGAATGTGAGTGAAGAATCCAGGTAGACTCCAAGGTTTTTGACAACACTACTGAAATTTGAAGATAAGGGACCAAGAGCATTACTCAAGTCAGATACAGAAGTAGGAGGCCCAAATATGATCACTTCCGTTTTCTTTTCATTAAGTTGTAAGAAATTCATGGCCATCCAACATTTGATGTCATTAAGATAGTTAAACAGGTTTAGCAAAGAGCCAGAATCACCAGGAGTGACTGGAAGGTAAAGCTGTGTATAATCTACATAGCAATGGTACTGAACACTGTATTTTCCAAAAATTGTGGGAGCATACACAGTGAAAATAAAAGAGGGCCTAAAATGGACCCTTGGGGGACACCACACGTGATTGGAGCAGAGGAAGAGGAATAATTATCCAACCTGACTGAAAAGGTTCTATTGCTCAAATAAGACTTAAACCATTGCAGAACTGTGCCCTGTAGACCAACTTCAGCTTCCAGTCCTTTTACAAGAATGGAATGGTCTATTGTGTCAAATGCAGCACTAAGGTCGAGGAGAACTAGGAGAGCACAGGAACCAGAATCAACAGAGATCATTTAAAAGGCAAAGCTCTGAGTTGCCTAAAGGCAATGCAATTCTAGAAATTATAAAATACATACCATCTTTGGGATTCGTGAAGATACAGCCATATCAAAATAACATTTTGGACAGTGCAGCAGGTGCTTGCGTACTAGAGGTTAGATTCTCTGCCCGAGCCCGAGCCCGGCCCGAGCCCTACCCGAACTTGGGCCGGGCTCGGGCTGACATTTGCCATCACTCTATCGGGCTCGGGCCGGGCTCGTGATCAATGTTCCATAAATAGAATATTTTTTGTTTTATTTTATTTATTTAGCCTATGATGCTATAGTGTGTGCAAGTATGTATTATGGTTAAGTAACTCAGTAAAAAATGTTATCTAAGCCAAAGGTGATTAATAGAAAAAAATAAAATGTAAAATGTTTGGACAGCTCTGTGCAGCGTTGAGCAGCACCTGTCTGTTGCGCTCTGTCGGCTACATCAGTCATATAACGTAATATAAAGCTTCTAATGTGATGGGAGGAAAATAAAATAAAATTAACCCAGTCCAGTGGAAAGCATAAGGGCCGAATCACACACAAACTGTGCGTTCGCGGTGCGGGAGCGGGGCGGTCCGTGAGCGGTGCCTGTGGACTTGGGCATTCACACAAGAAATTGTGTTCTGCGCGAAGCGGCTGCCCGAGCTCTGCATTCAAAATCTATGGACACCGCGCAAGTCCCGCTTACCGCGCTGAAAACGCTTGGAAAAATAGAACTTGTTTCTACTTCAAAAAAGCAGCGCAGGAGCTGCGCGGTTCACCGCTCAGAAACCGGACAAGAGCCGCGCAGAACACGCGTGCAGTCTGAATGACCTAACCCAGTGGTCCCCAACCCCCGGGCCGCGGCCCAGTACCGGGCCTCAGGAATTTCCTAACCGGGCCGTGACGAGAGAGAGAGAGAAAAAAAAAGAATTTCCTAACAGGGCTGTGACGACAAAAAAAATAAATAATAATATGCAAACTCAATGTACTTCGTATAGCCTACTGCTTTTAGATAGTAAGCATGCATGTTTGCATTTGACAACGTCTTTTTTCGGATGTCTGATTGTCCCGCCTTCAACACATTTGTTGGTTGCGTTGATCAACCCTCTCTGCTTCAGCGCAGCCTCTGGTCACTTCACTTGAGCAGTCCTTGGCGAACGGTAGTGTCAAGGTTAGCAAAACTGCTAACTGAATGAGCAAAAAACTAACGTCTCTAGAGAATTATTTGGAAGGGCAAGGGGGGAAAGACCCATTGATAATGTTAGTAAGCCAGATAATGCAAAGAAAAAATCGAAAATATAACGAGTCCTATCTAAAGTATTCATTGAGACCGGTACTCGCATGCACCATGTCCTTTATGTGTGGTACTTATGTGGCCACGGTCTTTAAATTGGCAGATAAAGTTGCTGGATTTAAAGCAAGCTTGATTTGTTGGGAAGACGAGTGGACAGGAGGGTATTTAATATGTTAGTGGGGATTTTAGGAGTGGCTGAGGCAGGGCCCCCTTTCTCGCAGCTGGTGCACGATCATCTGGTTTCAAATGAGTTTGAATATTACTTCCCATCCTCCAAAGATCCACGCAAACGAATGAGAGGGTCCGCAACCCACTCGAAATTCGAGTCACTTGTCAGCGCAGGTGAAAGATCAATTGATCGAAATAACAAATGACGGTGGTCTTAAAAGTAAATTTGAGCAAACCTTTTGGACAAAACCAAAGCGGAATATCCCGAGATAACCGCGGAAGCGCTAAAAACGTTGCTACCATTTCTCACATACCTACGTTTTCGGCAATGGTTGCAACTAAGACAAAATTGCACAATCGACAGGACGTTTCAAACGCACTAAGAGCGTCAATATCTTCCATCACCCTGAGTTGGAGACGCCTTGTTGCGGGGAAACAAGCATAGGGCTCTCACTGATTATGTGGCTTCATTAGTAATGCACTTTCAGTTCACTTGTCTACATACTGTATTTTGTTGAGCATGTTTAGGTGTCCTTGATATATAGCTTCAAAACATTCAGTTCAATAGTTCAATACATTCATGTTTGGTTGTTCAAATTTAACTTCCTCAAGCTTACTGTTAAGTACTGTTCAATGTTCATGAATAACTGGAGTTAGTTATTTTCAACAACAACATGTGAATTGAACATTACATTTATGTGAATTGAACATTACATATATGTGAATTGAACATTACGATTGAACACCCCCCGGTCCTTGAAAAAAATTTGGGAAGCAAACCGGTCCATGGTGCAAAAAAGGTTGGAGACCCCTGACCTAACCTGTTAACATGTATTCTAAATGAAATCGCCCCAAAACCGTGCCCGCACCGCTTACGCGCCGCTCACGCACAGGTTTGTGTGTGAATCGGCCGTAAGGAAACATCAAGTTTGTTTTTCGACAGTAAAATCGTGCTTCTTTCGTGTGGGAACCGACTGTGAAAGTGGATACATTTGGAGAAATTACGGTGTTTCTGAATAGGCCTACAATACGAGTAAACGTTGCAGCATTTTGGTCAAACTCAACGCATTATAACCTCCGTCTATTACCAGAAAACTTCTGGTTAAGGTTTTTGTTGTTCGTGGATTTGCCAGCATGACGGTCTAATGAATGAATGAGCAGCCTATCTCAGTGAATGAGATGAGAGGTGCGCAGAGCAGCTGTGTCTCAGCGCAAGGGATGACAGAAAGACGTGGACCTCAACACAGACATGAAGCCTTGTCAACAGGCTATATGCTTCAAGAATATGCTGAACAAATGTCCGTAAATCAATCCGGAATTGTTGCTGAACATGCAGTTACAAAAGTAGGCCATTATTAGGCCTATTTAACATGTCGGGTTTAAATCGGTCTCGGGCTCATTATCACACCTCTCGGGCCGGGCCGGGCTTGGCTAGAAAATGATCGGTCTTCGGTAGGGTCGGGCTCAAATTTTTGGACCCGATCTAAGCTCTATTGCGTACTGTTTACACGGCGCAGAAAAATGACATCACTTCTTTCTGTTCATATCTATGCTTCAAATGGACTTTCGCCACACATAAATCATTTGCTACATCTGCTGACGGGTTTAAAAAATATTTCGGAACATTACAGTCGTCCATGAAGAATAAACATGAGAAAAATAAGTGGCAGTGAAAACATTTGTCCCAATTCATTCGGTTAGTGCGCTGCTGAATCTGCTCTTTTTAACTGTAGGCTAGCTATGCTGGTCTTTAGAAAATAAAATACCCATAGTAATATATGTGGAAATACCCTTTGTAACCATGATTGCTAACATTTCGTATCATGCAATTAAAACATTTTGTTGTATACCTACCAACATTAAACCGTTATTATTTAAAACTAAAAACAAGTATTTTTGGATCGCTGAAACCCACTGCTCTCAATGGCGGCCGCAGCCGGGTTGAAATACATGAATTAGCTACTGCGCATGTGCAGATGAACTGACAATGCGTGAAACGGGTAACGCAATTCAGTGCATCGACTTGCGTAGACATGTCTACGCATCGCCATGAGATCGGGTTGGTTGTTCACCAGGGTAAATACAGGAATCCTGGTGCTGAATTTACTACCATTTACTACCTTTTTTCCTATCTTTTACAATATTTTTACTACCTCCACAACATCTACCAGCGCACTTTGTTTTTCTTTGGGGGCGGTGGCATCCTACATATTCCGACAATTTTGGTACGATCAGTGATCCAGAACACAATCTGGAATTTATGTTGTGTCTTTGTCCACATTGCCTTGGCGGAGGTCTGCGCTCTCTCAGTGCTTTTCTAGTTTGTCAATATTAGGCTATGCCACTGCCAAAGTTTGAAAACCCACAATGATTCTTTCTGGTTACAGTACATACAGTAGAAGTAGATACCCTAAATTACAGGAGCCTGGATCGGATCCTCCCCACCCCTCTCTCTTTCCTTATGCAACCTACTGTACATGTTCGGGGACACTTGACACATGACAAAAATGCAACTAAAATCTGAAATATCTATTTTTGCTTTAGTCCAGTGGTTCTCAAACTTTTTGAGCTCAAGGCACCCCATCAACATTTTTTGCATTCACAGCACCCCTAAATTACTGTAAATTCTTGCTTATGATACCGCTTACTTGTGTCAGGACACCTTTAGGCTCAACACTTTAACTTTCAGGATCATTACTGTTCTGAATATGTTTATTATTTACCTTTATATTTATCACTCATGTGGACATAGGCCTATAAGGTTACACAGGGCTCATCATAAGAGAACAGGATTGGGTGAGAGCCGTCTGGCCTTTCCCCATTCAATTAAGTCCTATGCGCAATTCAGCGCACAGGCAGGCGCATGCTGACAATAGCTTCAGTGATCTTCCCACATTTCTTTGAAATACTCAAAATCACTGTATGTTTGAAAAAATTACTGACGTGCTATTTGGCTATATTTTCTTAAATCTAGCCTCATTCATAGCACTGGTGATTTGCAAAGTCAAGCTATAGCTAGCAAAAATGACGGTTCATTTGAAATCGTTTTGATCCCTACGGGGCTTTGACGGATAATGTAGCCGAAATGTATGGCATTACGAGGCAAAGACTAGTTAGCGGATATGAATACATGAAGGCTATGCCTCAAAAGACAGAGTGGAAGTAATTCTAAATGGGAACTTTTTAACAGATGACAGACAAATTCAACATCAAAATTTAAAATGTTTTGTGACTCCCCTCTTGCGCTTCGGCAGAACGGTTTGACAATAATTAGGCTGTAGGGGTTTAGCGAAAGGATAGATAGTCTCGATGGATATTCTCATCCGCAATGACCTGCTTCACCCACTGTCTCTCGTGCTACATTTATCCTCATGGGTGTTTTAAGTCCTTAATGACGTGACAAGACAACAAAAAAGGGGCGACAGTTTCACTCATAGCCTTTTACCTCAAGTCGTCTAATCTTCATAGCCTTTGTTACTGTTCCTTTATTTTAAATTAACTAATAGCGAACTTGCGAAGAGATCTGGCAGGTAGCCTACCCAGATTGATTGAGCGCGCGTGAGGTAGGCAGCCGTGAGGTCTTTGGTATTTTTTGCCCTCAACGGTGCCTTCCAGGCAGCGCTGCCTTCAAGGCACTACTCCACACAGTTAAGGGTTAGGATGAGGGTTGAGGGGGTTAGGGTTAGGAATAGGGTTAAGATAATGCCTTTTAGGCTGTGCTGCCTGGAAGGTGCCGTTGGGGGCAAAAAACACCATTGAGCCAGGCGTGACATCATCTGCAGTTTATCACTCAGGTTCCACTCGCAACGCAAAATAATACAGTAGGCGAAGTCCACAGAAGTTTAGTAATTTAAGGAGTTAGGATGGATGTAAGTTAAACATTGAAAAATTCATAGCGTCATTTGGATGGGGGCTCAAAAATTTACTACCTCGTCAGATGACACTTATTACTTTTTACTACTTTTTACTGGCCTTAATTTGACCTGATTTCATTTACTACCTTTTACAACTTTTTACAAACCCGCGGACACCCTGTTCACAGACAAAAATAAGTCAGCAAAACTCAATTCCAGTGTGTGTGCGGTGATTTTATACTTTTGGACTTCTTGTACCACTTCGCAGTTCTGTGCTGGACTGTGTAGTAGCCTACTGGATCATCTGGTCAGACAAATCCACACCACCCATGTACTTGTTGTATTCTACCTATTGGGACATTGAAAAGACTGTGTTGACCAGACACCCCATCTGCTTTTCAGTCTTCGCTGCACTGCATCCCCAGTGTAGGCAGCATGGATAGTGGAGCACACAGACACCTCATGTGTCAGAATCGTTCATCAGACAGTAATACCAGTTCAGTTCAAGTTCACCAAACGAGTTCATGTACTTTCGTTTAATGAACACATTCAGGCACAACACTGTTAATAAATGTATGGGTTTATGGTTTTATTACTCTGCTGTGTCCAGCACTAAATGTCTCTGAGTTTGCATTCCTGTTGATCATTAGTAAAGGTATATGGGAGTGCCATTATGTATAATTTTCAGACAAAAACCCAACCCTCTCCGTAGATATTCTATTTAAGCATCCTCAGGCACTGCGTGTCATCGGTCAGAATTCCTTACAAGGTTAAGTGCTGTTTATAGACAAAATTTCTTGGATGATACTTCTCACATCTTTCTTCACAGAATTTGCAATATATCTTTATCTATATTCCTCTGGTTTTGCAGAATTCATAATGAAGATCGCTGGAAGGATTCTTCTCATTTCCATCCTCTTTCAGACCCAAACTCAATGCTTTAAGGTATGGCTCTTCTCAGAGAAACCCAAGACCACTACCCATCAGGAGATGACAGAGACGGCCATCTTACAGACTTCAGCAGAGGCTTGCAGGGCTCTTGCACTGGCTGAGGGCAGTGACTTTGAGCTGCCGGTGAGATGCCAACACCTATAAATTTGTTTGTTTGTTTAAATTGCTTCATGGATAGTTTAACAAAAAGTGCTGTGAAGTAGAGTTCTCAACGGGTCGGGTCTACCCGACAAACCCGACGGGACCCACAGGTACCCGGCCCGAAAATATTAAGCAGATGACTCGGGTCGGTCCTCGCGCTTAATCTTTTTTGCCCAGTGGGAAAAAAAACCCCATCATCGCCCCATCATCGTCTGTAGCACACATATATATATATATATATATATATATATATATATATATATATATATATATATATATATATATATATATATATATATATGGGCAATTCCACGAAAAAGTAAACCTCACCTTAAAACTTCAAGTCTAATCTACACGGACATACAAATTCTTTCAGAAAACTTCCAATACAAAAAAGTGTTGCCTCGATGTAAATAATCATCTGAGCAAGTTTCGAAAGGATATCTATTTGTTAAATTTTTTACCCTATTCAGCCATAATGTAAGTCTATGGAGGGCCTTATAATGGGCATAAGTGGGTGATAACACACACAAAACTGTAATGCTATCAGTTATTTTTTATTGTTTTATTACTAATTCTGTCGTTATAGGTTAAAATCCACCATTCACAATTGTTTTGTATCGTTTTGGAAGGTTTTTCCAGGCGTCACGTCCATAACGTCACATCCATAACGCCATTTCTCCCAGTGAAAACCAACTATTTTACATTTAAATTTGAAATTAAGTCTTTCTCTGTCTTTACTGAGGTGTCCTCTTTGGTGAGAATGTAGTTATATTTACATTTCTGTAGAAATTTCACACACTACACAGCAAAAACTACTCTCTCTCAAAAGTTTGTCCGTTTTTCGTCACATCCATAACGCAAATTGAAAGGCTCATATTCTTATAATGTAAATCATGATATAATTTTTTTTTGTTTGCCTATATTCAGCCATGGAGTTTGCATAAGAATATGAATAAAATTTTTGAAATACTGCTAGGTTTGCAGAGGTTATGTGGCATTTTGTTCAATAATGCATGAAAATGTCACGTCCATAACGCTGGAATTGCCCATATATATATATATATATTACATATATTACTACAACCAGATCTTTGCAGGTTCGAATTAAGTACAGTGAGACATGAATTCCACAAAAATAAAGTTTATTAACTTAAATGAGGAAAATAAAGCTGGCAGTCATACAACACAAACAAGGGGTTAGAAAAAGGAATCTATTTATTACACAAAAGGACAACAGCAGAATGAGGCAGGAGAAATGGCAGGCTAACTGAAAGGAGCAGAGTACACACAATGCACATGCAAGCATGCAGGGGTTAGAACACATTAAGCTAGTACACAGCAAGTCCACACCAAAAGAGAGCAAGCAGGACTCAAAATACATAGCGACCCACAGCTGCCTAGCCAGCCCCCTCAAAGCCACCTCTGGTAGGGGAGACAGAAGGGAAAAGAAAATAAGGAAAACAGAACTAGACAGAGACAAGTAACAGAAACTTAAATGAAACAATACAAAACCAAAACAAGACAAGACAAGACAGCAGCTCGACCCGCATCATTGGCAGCAGGGGGTATTCCATCAACGGAGCTATTCGCTAAGCCGCGCTAACTTCGGCAAGCGGCGCTAGTTTTAGTGTGAGTTCAGTTCCATTACTCTCGCTAACACTAATCGCAGCTGAGTTGCTGGGGTAACATATGCTCCCAAACTAACCAGCTCCGTGGCAGGTTAACTGCAAGGCTTAATAAAGCGGTGTCTCAGAAAATGCAATCAGTCAGAAACACAAGTCACCCAAAAAGGTTCCATACACCTACTTAATAATCTTTCCCACCAAATAAAGGTTGATAGGTTTTGCAAACACTGTGATCATGCATGAATTCCCCTTTTTACTAAATTACTATTGATATTTCGATGTATCTATTAGGAATAATTTTAGTTACTAATTAAAAACAAATGCATGCATGATCAGAGACGTATCACATGCCGGCCCATCACGTGGTGTCTGGAGTTGTAGGCTACGTCTTAATTGAATGATTGATTGATTTCAGTTGCAGGTGCAAGTCTGCTGTGACAGAACAACATGAGACTAGCAATTTGTTCCAGCAAGCAATGGTCAAACATTATGATTCAAAATATATTTTCAATCATCTTTTCAAATTTCTGCATTGCCAGTAGGCCTACTACTATACAAAATGTGATATTCAGTTATTTCACACAAAATTCAACAGATGACGTATGCATATCGAAGTTTCTTTCTTAAAATTCTTTTAGTTCTGCCTTAATTTTACGACAGTTCATCAGGTATTCCTAAATCACCTATTTAGGTCTAGTGTTGAGCTCGTGCACGCAGCCTTGTTTAAGTTAACGAGAGGCAGGCGCAGCTAACTTGCGTTGATGGAATGGCTTCAGCCTCATCTCTGAGTTGACGCTACTTCAAACGAGGCTTAATCACATAAGCGCCGATATCATTAGCGACTTTGCAGGAATACCCCCAGGTCTGGACCATGCTACCTACAGAAAAACACACAAAACATTAGGCCAGGAGAGGCTAATTGTTAGTGGCAAAGGTGTAAACTACCTACCCCAACTGAAGTAGGCCCACAATAGGGACTTCAACCTGGCAGCAGAAACGGCACAAACTACATGGAAAAAGAACAATAATCAACAAAGGCACAAAACAACTAATAAATAGGCTACATGATCGGGCTGTAACATACCTGACTGTAGGCCAACACCCGCCCCAACCAGCAGAGCTTCCAGTGTGACCCACAGCCAGCCATCTTAAATAGAGCTCCTCTACTCCCTGATGGAATAATTGGACTGCCCGTTAACAAGGGGGTGGGGCAATGGGAGAGGGTGAAGGCCATGAGCAGGTAGACAGAGTCACCCTGCTACATATCTATCTATCTATCTATCTATCTATCTATCTATCTATCTATCTATCTATCTACCTATCAGTATCTACAGTAACGAAAGACTGGCTGCTGCATGCAAGGTGCATGCATGGAGCGGGGACAGAGGTGACGCGAGCACAATGGCAGGTGAAGAGAACAAGAGGCTATGCTCCAGGGTAGCCAATGCGTCTGCATTAAATTCCCTTCGCAGATTTCTTTTCCTTGAGGAGATGCCATCTTTGTTCACGATTGAATCAGGCATATCACTTGAACTTGAACAGGCTAGACTTAACGGTTGACGGCGACTTTACTTGCTGTGAAATAATTCTTGGGACGTTATGCGTTGTTTCACAAGTGTCTGTATACAGTACATTGCATTGCCTAATGTGCAAGGAGATCGCTAAAATGTTTACAGTTAATGCACTGAAAGTTATTCATAGGCTTACTGAAAACTTCATACTCTTCCTGAAAATAATTATTTTAATTACAGTCTGAGGAAGAGATCATGCTGCAAGTCTCTCATTCTTGTTCCCTTCACCTGCCATTGTGCTCGCATGTGCGCAAGTTATGGACAAGTTATGGACTGGATGGTTCAGTTGTAAGGGAGGATGGTGCGCAATCAACACCATAGGCTACTGGTTTAAACAGACCACCCTAAACTAAAAAAACAGACCAAGCCTCTATTTGAGGATTCAAAAAATATTCTCACAAACCACGAACCTAACTGGCTTCTGAATAACAAGTTATTATTAATAATTAGGCTATTGTCATCGAATGTGGTGATTTCAAATCAGTCACCCTTTCGATGACAATGCTAAGCTTAGGCTATACTATTAATCACTATTTTAGGCTAATTCTCACAAACCGCGCGACTCTAACCCAATGTCGATGATTATTTCCACAATTTTATGAATTTATAAATCACTTATTAAATAAAAAAACGTTTCCACACTTAAGTTGGTTATTAAATAATTTACCATAGATACAGTATGTACTAAAGTGCGGTGTGGTTTTAAATTTCAAACTCCCTAAAATTTTGTAAAGATTGTAGTGTATGAGTAGCCTAGAACTCTAGACGTACCCCTAGCGGCAGCAAATTTGAATTTGCAAAGGGGATACGTCTAGAGACCCCTGATAGAAACCCGTTGTAATCCTTCCTCTGGCGGCAGATAACCAAATCACAGTGCAGTATGTGTACAGGAAATCGTAAGGCGGGCTTTGTACGATGACGACAGTCCTGCTCAAACCAGAGCCGTATGTAGAGATTCGTCTTTGGCTTTAGTTTTGGACGAATTGCACTTGTCATTTTCTTTGAAAGTGAAACAAGAAAGTGCACTGAAGTCTTTCGTTCTGAAAAAAATATGTCTTTGCTGTGTTACCGACGGGCTACGGGAAAAGTTTGATATACCAGCTGGTACCACTGGCCGGAACGCTAGCCTATTACGTGGAGAGGCAGTTTGAAAGACAACGCAATCACCCGCCCTTCCATTGAGGCACAGTCTATCAGTGGTCTTCAGACTATACATTCTTATAGTCTGGCGTGTCAGGCTAGTGTATGAGGTAAAGAGATATGTACATTTTGTGTTGACTGTTAATTGCTGATGGTTTAATGTGTAAAGTGTTGATTGTGTGGCCTGTCCCACCTTTATAAATATTACCACAATTCTCCCCGCTCCACTATACGCCACTGATACAGTAGCCTACCCCGCCCTTTAGATGCTATAGGCCTAAGGAATATTGGAAGACATACGTGATGCAAATACAAGAGCTCATTTATTTGATTTCACCAATATTTAAAATATACTAATGTTATGGACAGACAACAGATGCTATTGGGGAATAAATAATCCCCTTTACCTGATATAGGGAGAAATGACTGACAGTAGGCTTAATCAATATCAATGTGCTAAAGTAGGCCCAAGGTCAAAACACACAAACCAAATATCAAAACCAAAAACACAAATGAGCAATATTGAAACACAAGATGGCCATACAAATGAAAGAAAAAAGCCAAACACACTCCCCAAACTGTCAGAGTATTTCACAGCAAAATCAAAATTAAGCAAATTGACCAAAGTGCCTATCAAGCAACATGAAATGATACCTGCATACTAGTCACCTCAACCCCGGGGAAGGAGATTAGAATGGAACAGAACAGTCAGTACAAAGACATATCTATGACACATCAGACCCATTAATTGCACATTGCCCAATACAACACACGTGTGCATGTGTGTGCCCACACACATGCACTCAGTCCAAAAATCACAGGGAGAAAAACAGTGACTACACACTGGAACTGCAGCGACGAACCCGTCTCGATTGGCAAGTCACCTTGAGTCCCTGCTGTACAGCTAGAGTGTTCCCCAACTCCTAATGGACTGTTTTCCCAAATCACAGCTCGCAATGTCAGCTACGGATGTCTGCCTTAGACCGGCTTCTCATAGAATGTTTGTTGGCTGCGTCCCATTTCAGGGGCTGGATACTTCCAAGTATTAGTTCTACAAAGTACTGTTCTTCTGGAGCTGCATAGAACAGTACTTCTCTGACCAACCGTTTATGAAATGGGACGGTCTAGCCTTCAAGGGGTCACTTGGCAACAATGAACGCTAGAATGTTTAGTGTAGTGACGCAATGGACATGAGTGGGCGTTCTGATAAGCTGGTTTTTGTTTTTGACCCACTAACATGGGTATATGATCATGCTACCATTACAACCCGTCGCCAAAACATTAAAACTGTCTTACCACCTACATGCACAATTTATGTGAAAGGAAATCAGTTGTTTTGAAATAGCTTCAGGCAGAAACGTAATAGCGCCCCCCTGAACGTGCCCGTCTGTCCGAGGAGTCTAAACCAAATTGCAAGTATTTCTCCTAACTTGTGGTGATATACGTTTGTTGGCCATTCGCCTGTTTCGTCAAATACAAAATATGTTTCATCCAAATTGCACTTCCCCTGGCAACTTTTCAGATTGATTTCTCTTTAGCTGCACGCACCTTTGCCAGTGAAGCAGGCTTCAGTAGCACCACCGTGGACAAATCTAGTTGGTGCTAGTTCTATCAACTTGACTTGACATTAGTTTCGTATAGGCTACAGTGGAGAGATTGCTCCGTTGTTCAGTGCATATCTCATCAAAGCTTGGGTGCTAGTTCATATTTTTATGCACAACTTGACTTGACATTAGGTTCGTGTACGTTGGAGAGATTTCTCGTTGTTCAATGCATATCAACAGATTTGAATTCAGAACGTCAGCAGCAGGCTATATTTGTAGGCATTCGAGCATGCTAAGGTAGCTTATATACAGCAAGCTCATAAAAATGGCTAAAACTTTTTTGCTGCCGCAGTAGCGAGGTAATCGTAATATTAAAGCGTCTGCAGTGTTCACTTAGTTCATGCAAGAGGAAGCCAAATGATTTTTTTAACTAGTGCTGCTCAAACCAGTTGTGCTATGCCACAAGACACACAACGGACTAGGCTAACGTTACTACCAAAGGTAAGCAACATCATCTAATTGTGTGGCTGAAACGTTACAGTTCGCAGTTTATGTCTGCCTCAAGAAACGGCATGCATTATATTCCCCTCGATCCTTATGACTGCTTCCCTGTCTCCTTATTATGTTTTGTAAAACATAACATGCAACGACCCTATAGCCAGGAGAGAGAGAGGGAGAGACGCAAGCATAGGCTCGACCTACTAGGAGGATAGCCTGGACATTATGTAGTGGTAGCGGTCAGTTGGTTGTCACTTGTTTCAGCTGAACTTTGCAGGTATGCAGGTCAACAAGTCAAATACTAGACCTAGTAATCATGGGCTAGGCGACCTTTTTATTAACTGACAAGGGTAAAGCGACTAGTTGTTTTTCACAGTCACCGTTGAGTAGCACCTGATCAGCTGATTTGTCTGGGAAAACCTATCCCCGTGTGTAAAATCGTGCTTGTGCACCTCTGCTTTGTTATGCCTTTTGCTAGTATGATTTTTTTAAAATTAATAGGCTACCTGTGAGCAATCATTAGTCTGGATCAGATCACAAAAAAAAATTGTTTAGCCTATTCAGTCACGTCAAGGTTTAACTCCTGTATGCCCAACGTGTCATCGAAGTTGATACAAGTTTAACACAAGTTGTTTACAACTCCGTTATAATATTTTGCCATGAGATGACAACTAATACTTACATCTAAATGTAAATTCATTTATGTTACGTTTGTATTTTTCCATTTTACCCGCGATATGTTTGTCTGAAACGAACATTCTATAGAGCTCTGCTCTGGAATCTTTGCTCTGGAACGTCAGCAGCGCTAACGGATTTTGGGTTGGGTAGTACATAAAGGATACACCGATGGATCCTTCGCTGCTGAAAAGAAGGGTGGATTTGTCGGCCGAATTCGAAGTATCCTCCGAAATGGGACAGTACTAGTCGCGCAACTATGACGCATCTGGCCCACGAATCTAGCCCTAGAAGTTCGCAGCCCCTGGAATGGGACGCAGCCGTTGTCTCGATCACCGCTGACACACGCAGTGCTTCCCATACATTGACTATTGTGTGGCGCACCGCCACGGAATGGAATCCTATCGCCACATAATAAGACTCACGATAAAAAAAAAAAAAACCCAACCCGCAAATAATAATAATAATAATAATAATAAATCAGTTGCGTATCGTTCTATCGCCCCATTGATTCATAGTGCCCTCTCTTCTCGTTCACGCACACACGCAGGGTTTCCCACAGCGCTTCCCACAAGCTAAAAGAGCTTGCCAAGTGCTGCCCCCGGGCTTGCCTATATATGTCCCCCGGATTTTTTTTTTTTTAGGCATAGACCTACAAAGTAAATAAGGCCGGTCGCATCATTATCACTGCGTGATGAGGCCCAATAGCGGCATCTGAAATTTACATATAGCTACTAGGCCTACTCGATCGGCAATATTACCTTTTTTGATATGCAAACATTGTTAGTTTAAGGGAAGAGGCTAATTGACCGACAACTGGAATACATGTCATGGACGTGGGTGGAACATCTGGAGGTGTGTTTTAATGTTTAATAATATGTGTAACCTGTGGACGTGGACCGTAACTGTCAATGCTCATCTTTACAGCAAAAATCTGCACGTTAATAGCAGTTCACTAAGGTCATCGAAGCCTCAAAGTTAGCAGTCAATGTTATCTGATTTACAATCAATGTAAACACAAGCGCTACTTATGGTATTTGCTATAATTTCTTGCTTGTGCCATATGATTAACCATAGATACAGACGGCAAGTAGGCCTACGGTTAACGCCCCCAAAATGCGAGGGAGTCAGCGTGGGGGATAACAGAGGCCAATTTAACATTATGGTGAATGGACAAGGTAGAGAAAGTTGCTTAACAATAAAAGATCGCTTAGTAAAATTGAACAAAGTCCATATTAGATGTTTTGTCTAATCATGACCTGTTTGCCTGCTTGTGTTTTGACTAAAATAATTTCCCCATCATTTGTTTATTGCAGTTACACTAACAGAAATGTCATCAGCTGTCTCTGCTCCTGTCAAAAGTAAAGCAACTTTCAATCACAAGTCTGATTAGCTCAGTTAAGCAAGCTAAAGTTAGCTACATTTATTGTGGTGATCAATGAAGTTGGCTAGTTAGCAAGCTAATGAAGCTAACAAACATCATCTAAATTGTCATCAGTAGGCCTATCGCGTTTGGAGGGGTGTCAAGTTCAGAATTCACATCGGACCATCTGACCATCATTACTACCTTCAGGCATTGCCCTCAAAAATGTGTTCCTTGTAGATGGTGCTCAGTGTAACTTCTAGCTTAGCATGCCATTGACTTCCCCACTGTGTGAGCCTGCTCTTTCCCCCAGATGGGACTATCTTTCTCTAATTCCCCCACAGCGGAGCTATGTTTGTGGGCGTGGTCAGACTTGCCGTCTGTATCCTATGGCTAAGCCCCGCCCCCTCCACTCACTCGGACAAACAATCGGACATTTGGTGACAGGCGCTATTTCAAGTGTTACTGTCAAAGAGATTTCTCAGGAGGTAATTGATGGCTTTTGGAGACAGAAAGATAAGATATCATCTCGAAGTCATCAAAAGGGCCTTAGCTATGTACTAGAGGATTATGTTAATAATTTTGTTTTTTAGAAAGTCGATGAAAAGCTTAAGTTACACGCAACAATGTAAGGGTCCCAGTGTAAAAATGATAAACCTCATCTCGTTGCCATCGCCACTTCGGACAAGATAGACGTTAATGTTAGTTTAAGAGCCCTTTGGACAACCACTGTACAAAAACTATAGTATAAGAGACCAATAAACTCCCATCAAACAAAGTTACATGATGAACAACGCAGCTAGGACATAAAGTTGGGCGGAGACGTTGACTAGCGTTAGCTAACGTTAACGTTAGTTAACGTTGATGTTGATGTTGTGGTTAACGTTAGGGACGTTAAAATAACTTTCTGTTTCTTTCCAGCAAAGTGACAACATGTTGGCTCAAATACGATGTTGACTTGCCTTAGAACAGATGTAGACATCCTTGTTAATATTGTCCACGTTCAGTTAATGTTGTGGTCTGTCTGCTGCATAACCAGAGAGGATTCAAGCGGAGCGAGAGGTGTCAACGCTGGTTCAGTTCCTGGTTCTATTTTTGCAAGGGGGAGGGGGGAAAAATCCCCCTTTATGCAGACTTAAAGAATGTTTTCTTACTGTGATGTAATGATTTATGCAGACTTAAAGAATCTTTCTTATTGTGATGTAATGCATTTATGCAGACAGGAAGTATTCCAGTTTGCTCCCATTGAAATGTATTATGATGCCTTATCTTGTTCGCTATTCCATGATCTTTGGCATAACTTTATCCAAAGCAGACACTTATCTCGGTTTAGATGAGGCTTGGGAAAAGGCAAAAATACACCCTGTCGCCCAGCCTCTCAGGATACCTAGTGTCTGAGTTGCTTGTACCCCCTGCACACCGTTTGACCGTTTAAAACTTAAAATACCGTGAAAAAACATATAAAAACGAACAAAAACTGGCGACCTGCAACGTATTTCAATGGACGTGCAAGCAGAGAATGTCCGAGTGCATTGGGAGCTATGCGCACTGTGATTGGCTCATCGCGTCCGGGGGCGTGGTTTAGCCATAGGTCAATTGGAACGCACGCACCAAGTGGGCCATCCACTGCGCACACAGACACAGCTCTCTCCCTGCCCGTCTCCTCATCCTGCGTATGTATTCCTTATTGATTTGGTGCAGAAGATAGGCCTACAGTCCTATGTACACTTTTTGTAAACCAAACGAGTGGCAAATAGCATTTATTCGTCGAGTTGAATTTAATTCATGTGACCTGTTTCACAGCAAGTTATGACAGGCAAGTAGAGCAGATGACTTTAGAAGCCAATAGCCTTGGAGAAAAGGTTTCTATTTTACATAGTTGGGATAAAAACATATTTTGATGAAGAACAATAGCAAAATGATTGGTCATGTTATTGCTGTTTAAAACCTTTTCAAAAAAATTAATTTTTATCCCATTACTCTATTAGGGTAATTGCTGAAATAATAGGCTACTTGATTCCAAAAATATATGATGGCACTTAATTGCACTGTGATTGCAGCCTTTTAAGTTTACCAACTTTTTATTTGTTCAGTTTATAAAATAATGCTGTTGCCAACTTACTGGCAGATTTGTGCCCCCATCGGGCAACAACATCGATCGCCTGGGCAACGCCCCCTCCCCCCTGGTCACCACCCTCATCGGCACAGTGGACCGAATTGCCACAAATTGCCACCTAATCTGTGGGAAACACTGCACACGGTCTCATAGAATGTTGTCACGATCACAGTTGCGTAGACACGCGTTCTCATAGAATGTCGTTCCAATCACAGCTGAACACGCATCAATGCCAACACGGGAATAAGTTCTCTGCAGCGCCAGTGTTCTCCTTACTACCAGGGACGAAGCGGCCTGAGTCTAGATATCCAGGTGTATATACATGTAGTTGATTACCTGCCCAATTAGCGATCCCCTGCTTGACTATGCCGCAATATTTTGAGGTTCCTGATGATGGCAGCTTTTCCCCGTTTCTTCCCAATATACAGAATGTGCTTATGCTGCCCACAATTGATAAGATCTTTTTTCCCTTTTCAGCCAGGCAGACTTTCAGCTGAGTCTTTGGTAAAGGCTTGTGCAGCCTCAGACTCCGCCAAAGCCTTCAGGAGTTCAATTAATACCATGACATTTCAAAATGCTGCCGTCGATAGTCTCGTCCTTTCTGATCAGCGACATTTTGATAATGAGAAGATTTTGGAGGGGCGTGAGATCATCAGACTGGGTTTGGAAGCTGTGAAAGCCAACGTGAAACTGGAGAATTTTGATTCTGCCAGAAGGAGGCTGGGAAGGACCCTTCACACCTTACAGGTAATTTTAATGCAGGGCCGTTGCAAGGAGATAGGCAAACCAAGGAATTGCCCGGGGCTCTTGGCTGAAAGGGGCCCCTGAAATTGTTTAATCATTTCAGTAGTTTAGTTGTTTTTTTTTCAGGAAAAAAAGGCTGGAGTTAGGCATTTGTAACTCAACACGTATATTAATGAAAGATGCTTGAAGATTATAACAATGTGGTTCATGTAGGGGTCATTCCACGCCAACTCACCTAAGGCCTCCCAGTTCATGTCATGGATTTCATTGAAAAAAATCACATTTATGCTCCTCTCTGATAAATGTAACCTTGCCAAATATCAAAGCTCTACCCCAAACCGTTTTCCTTCAATAAATTCTTGAAATATACCTTTTAAAGGCAAATGAGCCTATTTGCATCTCTCTATATTAAGCTTCACCAATTAAAGGAATTTCAATGGATAAGCCTGTAATTTTCACCATGCCTAGATATGATCCCAACAATGATTTCTAGTTGAAATTTAGCCTGTTTTATGCAAAACATGGACTGTTATAGAATAACGTAAATGCTTGTCCTCGAGCATCAAATCTTTACATTTCAAAATTCCACATCTCTTTCGGTTTTCAATATTTTGTTGCGAAACTTTCTGAAATTGTAGTTTTACCTTGGTTCTTCAAGTACTGAAAGTAAAAAATGTTTGCAAGCAACGATGAGCAGGTGCCAGAGGCTCAAACATGGCCTCCAAGCTGAAAAGGGTGTTTTTTGGCTACTTTGGGACCACTGGAGACCAAAAGGGATTTGTTAGAATGCTTCCATTTTTTTTCTCAGAAAGACCACCTTCATATCAGGCACATATGAAAATTTCAGAGATGTGTTAGTGTCCAATTTTTTTCCACATTTTTTTGAAAATGTGTTAGATGACACACTACAGGTGAATGGGGTAGGATTTTAAATTAAGACATATCACAATGAAACTTTCCCAATTGCTCACTTACATTAAGGTAAACATTTTTTGTATTGGACGTTTTCTAAAATTGTATGTTTAAGCAATGCAAATAAAGCATTATCAACTTAAATGAGCTGTGTGTAGGATTGTGGCCAAAATTGGTACTACAATGAGCTGTGTATTTTGAAAATGATTGTAGTACCAATTTTGGCCACACTCCTACACACAGCTCATTTAAGTTGATAATGCTTTATTTGCATTGCTTAAACATACAATTTTAGAAAACGTCCAATACAAAAAAATGTTAACCTTAATGTAAGTGAGCAATTGGGAAAGTTTCATTGTGATATGTCTTAATTTAAAATCCTACCCCATTCACCTGTAGTGTGTCATCTAACACATTTTCAAAAAAATGTGGAAAAAAATTGGACACTAACACATCTCTGAAATTTTCATATGTGCCTGATATGAAGGTGGTCTTTCTGAGAAAAAAAATGGAAGCATTCTAACAAATCCCTTTTGGTCTCCAGTGGTCCCAAAGTAGCCAAAAAACACCCTTTTCAGCTTGGAGGCCATGTTTGAGCCTCTGGCACCTGCTCATCGTTGCTTGCAAACATTTTTACTTTCAGTACTTGAAGAACCAAGGTAAAACTACAATTTCAGAAAGTTTCGCAACAAAATATTGAAAACCGAAAGAGATGTGGAATTTCGAAATGTAAAGATTTGATGCTCGAGGACAAGCATTTATGTTATTCTATAACAGTCCATGTTTTGCATAAAACAGGCTAAATTTCAACTAGAATTCATTGTTGGGATCATATCTAGGCATGGTGAAAATTACAGGCTTATCCATTGAAATCCCTTTAATTGGCGAGGCCTAATATAGAGAGATGCATGTAGGCTCATTTGCCTTTAAAAGGTATATTTCAAGAATTTATTGAAGGAAAATGGTTCGGGGTAGAGCTTTGATATTTGGCAAGGTTACATTTCTCAGAGAGGAGTATAAATGTGATTTTTTTCAATGAAATCCATGACATGAACTGGGAAAATTTCTGAAAATTGGGTGAGTTGGCGTGGAATGACCCGTAGGCTAGGCTACTGTATGTGTTTATGGGAGGTGAAGGGCCCCCATATGCTGTTTGCTTGGGGCCCCCTAAGTACTTTGAAACGGCCCTGTTTTAATGTGTTTATTGTTGTTGAAATATTTCTAATTTTTGTTAAATGTCTCTTGGCCAATGTTTTAGGACTTTTACAGCCATAGTAACTGGATTGAGTTGGGTAAACGAGTTCCCTTTTCTGCTCTAATCAAACCAGATGCCATAATAAGCAACATTGCAGGTAAAGTTTTATTTGAAAATGCTGATTTTATTTTCAAAACATTTTGTTTGTGCAATTACTTACCTTACACATACATCATATTGTCTAGCCTATTCATGGGTCATGTTGCTGTACTTTACTGTGGTTAATCCGTTCATCGTGTCTGATCTGCAGTGCAATGGGGACCGCCTTCCATTCCGACATACCCCCACTCTGACATGCCTCCATTACGACATCAACCATTCCAACATTTTTCATACCGCCATTCAGACATACCGCCATTCTGACAGCATATGAAGCACGTCCGTATTTGGGGGAATTATCTTGTGTTGGCTTATTTTAAACAATGAGGGAAATACGCCTGCTTTGACATAAGCGCCCCTCCCCTCTGCTTTTGCCTGAGCTATAGCCTAAGGTTGCCACAACTTTTACCTACATACTTTGGGCGGGCATTCTCCCTCATCTCACAAGATTGCTGTGTTCCAATGCTGGAAGCATGTGTTAATGTTTGTTTAAGTTTGTCCTGGATATAGGCTATCCTCTCATGTGTGGAAGCAGGCTTGGGCTTGTAATCTGTGCGATCTGACGAGACGGTCCACTTTTGGGCCGGTGGCATCCAATTTCTTTTTATGCAAATTCAACAATTGTAACTTATTTATTTCTGTACCCCAGGCTATTTTCAGCAGCCCGTGAGTAGCCCTATATTGCCCCTTAATAATACGGTTACATCCAGAGGTTTTGGACCGGGGTTATCCGAGCCTGGCACAGGCTACGCCGAGTCTACTGATGGAGAATGAAAGTCGTGGGCAAGCCTGTCACTCGCATCCTAGTTTAGGACTTTAGTCGTCTTTCTTTGATTACTTTAAGATAAAATATATTTTCTATTTGTTTAGGACTTCACAGGCTACTTAAGAAAACATGCGGAGTTTCGCACCACATCTCTGCGTTATGCAGAAAGCAGATTTGGATAGCCTGCATGAGATTGGACAGTTGAATGAATATTATAGGCTATCCTATTTATTTCTTCTGTAATCCTTTGTTAACACCATAGGCTCCAGTGGTGGTCTGCAAGTAAGCAAGTGGTAAAGTTTAGGATATGTCCAATAATGCGCAAGGCAAAAGCTGGAGACATCTTTTGCTCAAAATCTCTCATGTAGGCTACTTGACTTTTCCTTTACGTTTGGTAACCAATCGATAGTCTAGGCTACCGCGATCAGACAGGATATCCTTAAACTTTGATTTTGGGGATAATAGTGCATTGAACTTTAAGGACTTGGTTGTTTGTTTTTGTGTTGATTTAGGCTACTCTGTTTAAAAGCGGCAGCTTTCTCCATCACGGCGGGCGGCCACCCGACGTTTGCTTATCCCTACAACTTCTCCAAGTTTAGGCTACTTTTTGTTTCCAGTATATTTTTTTCGTTAAGATATTAACCTTGTTTGATTTATAATGTGGTGAAACGTGGGCATTAGTGTCGAACAGACCGCTGGTTTGTCATAGGCTATGTGTTATCCACTGCTTAAACCAGCGCACCTTAGCCAGCAGCATTTTACACAAGACACCTGTGATTTGCGTGGAGCCTATTTTTTCTTTTTAGCTCCCTGAAAAAGGGTGCTAAAAAGTAGGCCTAGGCAAAGGTCACCGAGGGGAAAAAAAACATCCATTTAACATGCATGTGTTGCTCTCACACGCAGAAAACCAGCGAAGGCAATTGGGACTGGCAACGCTTAAGATAACTTAACAATGCACTTTACCACAATGAGACGTTTTAATCTTTATTTTTTAAATCCATTTGAATAGGCCTGCTACAAATTTAAGAGTTTTTTGGCTTTCAATAATGACAGAGGCCCGGACCATGGCCTCCTCATCATGATTCAAGGCAAGGCTGCCTCATGTCGGAATGGCGGTATGTTGAAAAGTAGCAAACATGCCGCCACTCCGACTAAGAAAAAAAATGTCGGAGTGCAGGGACGTTTGCTATAATTGGAAATACCGCCACTCAGACAATTAGACGTCAATGTCGGAGTGGCGGTATGTCGGAATGGCGGCATGTAACCCAGTGCAATGCCGGGTGCAGATTAGATTAGATTGTTCCTGGCACAGTAGCTTTCTTTAGAATCCCCGAATCAAACAATGGCTATTCCTTTCTAGATGAAAAGACTCCAACATGTGGAGAATGCTATGGACAAAATTGTGAAAATATCCTGCAAAGCATTATTGATAAGCAGCTGCTTACCACGGGATACTTCAGTTTAAATCCATTCTCAAAACCAAATGGTAAAGCAAGCATACATTTTTATTTAAACATAGTATTTTGAATTTACAAATTAAACCACTAACTGGGTGTTTACAGGCAAGTGCAGTCATGGCGGATTGGGTGATGTCACAAGTGTTGTGAGTCCAAAGATGGGCATCAATAAAGATGATGAGGATTCGATACATGGTGGACTTCATGAGGATGCCGTGAGAGTTGCCACCAATGCAACCATAGAATTTCTGCAAGACATCAGGGGTGCTGCTAAGGACAGGAACTTTCTAAGGTAGCTAAACAACCAAACCATTACCGAATTTACATTATTTACTTTAAAGTTACTTTAAAGTCACTTTACTATGCATGTGAACTAAAATACTGTATACTAGGATTAAGGCAGCTTTCCTAAGCTAAGGGAAAAGATTGAGAGAAATGTCTTTTGTCCTTCTGGTCACAGGTTGATGGGAATCACACGTTCCGCTTCTGTTCTGTGTTTTGTGATTGACACCACTGGGAGCATGTCAGACGACATTGCAGCAGTAAAAGAAGTGACCACAGCCATCATAGACAGCAGGAGAGGAACACCAGACGAGCCCCCTGCCTACATCCTGGTGCCATTCAATGACCCAGGTACCTTTCCACAGATTAAAGCATTGATTCGGTTTATATGACATTAAACTTCGTTTTCGGATTGTTTATGATGAAATATGATGGTTAAGATTGACATTTTGACAAACGCTTCTGTTCCGATTTTCGGTTGTTCCAATCTCCCCACCACCACAATGTCAGCCTATGCTCAGTCTAACAATCCTTCCTAAAACATATTAAAACATCTGTTTACGAAGATATGAAACTCACCAAGTGGTCTGTAGTGTTCACTGATATGCTGACATAAATATCACTGCATATGAAGGATTGTTTGACTGAACATGGGCTGCCTTTGTGAAGGTGGGGAAATGCTCCAGTAACGTTGGAAGAAAAATGTCTTAATCTTAATCATCGTATTTCATTGAAAACAATCCGAAAATATCATATTAAGCAAAATTCTGCTTTAAGTCAGATTTAGTCCGCAGCATGCTAGTCATGATATCGTTTATGTGACCCAAACTTGACTTTCAGACTTTGGCCCCCTCATAAGGACAACAGATCCAGATGTTTTCAAAGCACAGCTCAATGCGTTAACTGCAACAGGAGGTGGAGACGGCCCTGAATTGAGCATGTCAGGGCTACAGGTACAGTGACAATGGTAAATTGTGAAAGTAATAATATGCCTACATGGAATGTACTGTATAAGACTAACCAGAAACAAAAACATTCCTCTTTTCATTCCTTTTCATACTACAGCTGGCTTTAACAGGTGCACCATCATCATCTGAGATATTCCTTTTCACTGATGCAACAGCAAAAGATTACCATCTGAGGAGCACCATTCTTGCGCTGATTGAAAGCACTAGATCAGTGGTATGTTGCAAGAAGAAATTAGATTATATTAGATTCTACTTTATTGTTACTGCACAATTAGTGCTGTCAGTTTTACATTGTCAATTTTTTGCAATTAATGCATTTGACCCGCTGAGGCCTAGCACCTCAGGGAATCTTTTTTTTTTTTTTTTATTATTTTTATTGAGATTGTCACAGAATAGTACAAACCAGTGATGAAAATTATCAATGACATGTCTCACAGAGGTAAAACAGACAGATACAAAGACAATAAAATAATAAAATAACAAACACAACCCACCCCAAAAGGAGGACAAACAAAACAAAACAAGACAGGACAAGACAATACCAAAGTATGGAGTAAACAAGGCTATTATAACAGCAGCGTCATAGATTAAGGATAAACTTGAAACACAGGCCTAAAAGAGACTTTTCAGTCGTCAGAGAGCTGGATTTTTATCTTCAACAAGGTTGAAAAAAGAATCCCAAAGGTCAAAAAACTTTTTAACACAGCCCCTCAGTGAGTATTTTATTTTCTCTAGCTTAAGGAAAAACAACACATCTTTAATCCAATGTATAAATGTTGGAGGATGGGGATCCTTCCATTTCAGTAAAATTAAACGTCTGGCAAGAAAAGTCACAAAAGCAATACAGTCTGTCTGGGCTTTTGACAGTTTAAGATGGTCTGGAGAGATACCAAAGATGGCCAATAGTGGACAGGGGTCCACCTCAGGGAATCTTTAAGAGATTGTAATATCTAAGTCTAGAGGCAGAGCTCATAGGTCAGAATTACACTAGGAGCAAGAATGCCAAAATAAGAGGATTTATTAACAAAAAGAGGACACATGTTTGAGGGGTTCTGAGGGTGGCAGCTATACGAGTATGCTTAAAATCCACTAATCCACCAATATCATGCATGTGTAGCAAGGTGAGGTATGGGGCAAGGCTAACAAGCCTAACCCCTGTAGCCAGACTATGCCATCCTAGAGCCCAATACTCCAGGGAATCTAAGATATTATATATACAGGATTCGAGTTAGGTGGGAGCCAGTGGGAGCTGAGCTCCCATAGAGAGAGGTCTGGCTCCCATGAAAGCAGCAAACTCAAACATCTGTGGGGGCTCTGACAATACAATAGTATATAATATTTTGCTGACAAATAAAGTTATCATAAGCGGGGATCAAACCGAGCTATGGGAGGTGGAACCTTTTTATGGAGTTGCGAGTGCGCTCCCGCAGGGAAGCGCTTGTTACAGGGGTGTTTTTGATCATCTTTTCTTTTGAGTTATTGCCTTATTGGCATGCTGTTATTATGTTCTCTGATGATAAAGGGGCACGGTATGCTTGCGCAGTTGCAATGTATAGGTTGTAAACATAAATCAATGTCTTAATTGATTGTAAACCATGATTTGGTTGTGACCGATAGTTACCGTGCGCAACAGTCGGGGTTTGCCTCTGACGCGAGAGGATCTAATGATGGTATGTTATATTGCCTAGTTTGCCCCTGATTATTTTCAGTTTGATCAGTGTTTTGTTTGTTTAGTTTGTTTGGAAATTTGTTATGTTATGCACCCCGCTGGTGGCCTAATATAAAATAAAAGAAAGACGTCTGCATTATTCCGTTCCCATGCCTTGAGTCTACCACCCGCCAGACACACTCCGTTACAATGCCACTGAAAATGAGGCCGCTTGCTCGTTTCGGTTTTAGCCTACTTCAATAAAACCAAACATAGGCCTACTGTAGTTCCAGATAGTAAGATAACGCGCGGCTCTCCCTAGGTCAACCTCTCTCCTAGATATTGCTTTAACCAGGCTAGTCCAATCATGCTGCGCATGATGTAAACTTTATTGAGGATTTCGTGCAAGTAGCATATTCACCGAAATTAATAAGTGCCAGTTCACCGTTGTGCATAACATTCAGCCAGAGGTCCGGGAGAGAGAGATAGAGAGAGAGAGACATTGTCAACTTCTCACATTGTAAGGTCAGTGCTTGCTTCCCATTACATTCAAAAGTCCGCAAAGCCTTTACCGAACTCCTGCGCAGTTGCGCAGACTGGAGAACGAAAAAAAAAAAAAACATCCCACTTAAATAAAACGATACAAAACCAAAACAAGACAAGACAAGACAAGACAGCAGCTCGACCTGCATCATCGGCCGCAAGTCTGGACCATGCTACCTAAAGAGAACACACACAAAACGTTAGGCCAGGGGAGGCTAGTTGTTAGTGGCAAAGCTATAGACTATCTACCCCAACTGGCGCAGACCCACAAAAGGGACTTCAACCCTGGCAGCAGAAATGGCACAGACTACATGGAAAAAGAACAATAATCAACAAAGGCAAAAAAACTACTAATAAACACATGATGGGGCTGTAACATACCTGACTGTAGGCCACCACATGCATACACACATGCACCAACCAGCAGAGCTTCCTGTGTGACCCACAGCCAGCCATCTTAAATAGTGCTCCTCTGCTCCCTGATGGAATAATTGGACTGCCCCTGTTAACGAGGGGGTGGGGGGGAGAGGGTGATGGTAATGAGCAGGTAGACAGAGTCGCCCTGCTACACATGCATTTTGAATAGTTGCCAGTACACAGCAAGGCCACTCAAAGCTAAGCAAAACACGACACATGTGCTTAAACTGTGCCCCCCTCAGAGCTACCTCCAAACTAAAGGAACAGAGTAAATGAATAAGACCGGAAAAGGCCAAGACAAGTAACTGTACGTTCAGACCGCCAGCGATAAATTGCCAAGAGTCGCCGAAGACTCCCAAGAAACATCGCTTGAGCACAGCAACCAAAACGGCAAATTTGCCCATGACGTTAGCATTCAAACGTTAATCCTGCTTCTCTATTGGCATCTCACCAGTAAATCGACATACTGATTGGTAATCGCCCAACCGCATCATAGCTCTTTACATAAAGCTAACCGAAGTTTAACTTGATTTTATCCCCCAAGTTGCCCAAGTTTCGTCAAAGTCAATTACTTCCGTCACCCATGTCGCCTGAATCGGTCTCGGTCTGTACGCACAGTAAGGCAAAGATACAAAGACAAGACAGCAGCACAACCCTTTTCACACCAATGTTGAAGGTATGGCTGGGCAACCTAAAACAACAACAAACACATGCATTAAATAACACAGAAGCAAAACAAACATTTAACATATAAATGCACACATCTTTACAAAGAAACATACCTGACTGTAGCATGGGCAGGGCTACACCAGTGGAGTCTACCAGGCTACCAGCTACTGCCTCTCTTATGTAGAGCTCCACTGCAGCCAGTTAAATTAATTGGGCTGTTGCCCGCCCCCTTCATTGTTAGCTACATGTGTCCCTGGAAGATGTCACTAGCACTATGTTCAGACTGGCTTACATGATTGTTATTATTCACTTCAATACAGAACTTCAACTTCTAGCTGCCAGTCCAGTGTAGGGATGTTAATCGATAACCGTTTGACCAATGATTGACCGTATTAACGTTAACCAATCAAAATTGTTGGTAGTCGATTAAAACAAAAAAAGGTGATCTCTAAATTAGCCTACAGTAGACAATGGATTAGACACTACTACAATTTGTCAAATCTTTCCGAGACGGTCAGGGGGCTGCAGAACTCGCGACCGAGGGTGTTTGAGTGTGTGCATGCCCCTGTATTCCCCTGGCCCTGTTCATTGGTTTGAAATGTGTAGGCCAGGGCTATTCAATTGGCGGCCCGCACACGGCCCAGATGCGGCCCGGACGCGGCCGACGTGATTCCTCACCCTTAAAACTAAAATATTGTCACCAGTCTCCAAAACTTAATATATACCTTATAATTTGCAGAATATTAATAAATAGATAATGTCCCCAAACTACGTCAATTTAAGTGGCATTAATACATTAGGAAATATTTTTTTAAGGTATTTTCCACTGTTCATTCTCTATGGCGATTCTAAGCAAGTACATGTAATTCCGGTTTTGGCCACCAGAGGATTTTGGCGCTGTTGCGCAGCCTTTTTTATTTTATTTTTTAAGCCGGTTTGGTCTATTGATGCAGCATTTCCTCTTATGACAACTGTACTTATATTAGAGTCCTTGCGTGTTCATGTGTTATTTTAAATTTTTCTTTTAGCCTACCTGTTGGAGTGCAAAATAAATTCTGTAATAGGACATTTAGGGATGAATAATTCACTTTAAAAACAAAGTTATGGTATTAAAATATTATATTCTGGTCATTTAAAAATGTAAATTTTGTAATACTTTGGAGCTATTGTTAACATGCAAAGTTATTGTTGAAACAAAGCAAATATGCATTTTTAATCAATGTGTTGCGATTTGATTATTTGAAAGTAGTGACCGCGGAAAGTTTGGGGCCCAGCTCAAGTTCTTGGATTCTAAATGTGGCCCCCTTGGAAAACTAATTGAATAGCCCTGGGCTAGGCTATGCTATGCATGTTGCTTTCACCCTTGTGTCCGGCACCCACCCGTACAAACTCATTATGTTCACCATTGCCAATGGATGTGGATTGTAGGCTTTTTAAGGCTGGCTTTACATGGCGATGCTCTCGGGTGAAACCGACAAAATATTTTATCAGATGTGCCTTTCTTTTAGACGGCGACGGCAGTTTTGGGGCTTAAAAACGCAAAAAAATTAACCCACCCTCCAGAGTGGAAATCTTAAAGACGCTCCACTGTCGCGTTCCCGTCAAAAGGGTTGAAAACGCAAAAGTGTGCTCTGAGCTGCTCACGCTGGCTATCCTCGTTGACGTCATAACCACGTGCAGTACACAAGTCCTTCCTTCTCATGGGGATACGCTGTCCCTCCAGGTACAGGATACTGATGCAGAAATTCGGTCCATATATCCACATATCGTTTGCAACAATAGCTCGACCTCCTCGTCTGTCTTACCTCGCTTCTTCGCCATGTTTTTGTTTTTGACGGTCGCGCTAAGAAGGAAGTTTCAAGGCATGCGCGCGCTCTTGGTGGTGTTATGCCAGTGCTTCACAGTACAGCCTAGCCACCTGACATGCACACTACATCAAATTTCACACACTTTTGCGTCACCGTGTGCATACACATTTCCACCCAAAGACGCTCGTCTAAACCCGAAATAAAAAGTGGGAACACAACGCCACTTTTGCGGATTGTATTCAGATCATTATCGTGTAAAGCTAGCCTAAGTTTTTTTTTTTCACGTGAGAAGTGGGTGGACGGCGTGCGCCCACTACACCCCTGCATATCCACACCACGTGGGTTACTATGGTATGGCATCATGCCCACAAATAATAAATAAAATCGCGGAGGGTAGAATGTAGGCTGTTTCTCTCTCAGATGTTTAACTGGGTCCAAAGCAACAAGGAAGTTCTGTATAGGGAACCGAGGTCATGCTAACTTCCGGTTAGCATATGGGACCTATGGAGCTGAGAGTGAATGGACAGATAACGTGACTTTTTGGCCCACTTTGATTTATAACTTGAGTCGCACATATGTTGCATGTGAATTTAAATGATAACCATTCATGCCAATCAAGACTATGTTTGTTGTTTTATGTAACGTAACTTTTGAAGTTCGTCTACAATCAATTTATTTTTTACGTTTGTGAAGCTCAAAATGTAAGTTTAAACATTATAAACATATGTGAAACCCACGACGCATACCAAAGCGGACCAGAAGTTATATGTATCTGTTCATTCATTTTAATAGGCTCGATAGGACCGTAGGCTAACGCGGAAGAGGGCGTGACTTCGGCTCCCTATTAGAGAAGGAAGAATAGCGTTACTCTTCTTTATCTCAGTGCATCAATGTAGTCCAGCACAGCTGATAGTTTCTTGTGTCTTATTCTTTATTAATTACTAAACAGCTACTATTACTGAACTGCTGAGGGCGCTACAGCGCACGTAGACAGATACATCACATGTGTACTGTGTGGAGGTGAAGGAGAAGAAGAGAAGAATAAAGTTCGTTAACCGTGCATCAGTCTCACGGTTGTTTTATGATATATAGAACACCACATTTTTGGCGATGAGGATGGCTATTACCGTGCCTTTACCTTCACCGTTCATGCCTTGCCCCGATGAACCTGCTATTACGTTTCCTACTTGGCTGAAATTGTTCGAAAACTACTTGATGGTCGGTGACTCTATGGGAGAGAAGTGGCCTGAGGGAAGAAAGCACGCCGTTCTTCTCCATGCACTTGGCACTGAGGGACAAAGACTTTTCTACTCCTTACCAAAGACAGGTATTACATATGATGAGGCTGTGACTGCACTGAATCTACACTATGTTCCCAAAGTAAATGTGATTGCGGAACTTTTGCCAGAGGGCACAACGACCAGATGAGTCGGTTAATCAATTCATGGCAGCATTTCGTGAGTTAGCAACACTGTGCGCATTCGGTGGAGGAGCAAATGCTGTGTGATCAATTCATTGAGCGAGTTACTAATGTTCGCATTAGAGACAGACTTTTGCTTGAATCGGACTTGTCATTAGACAAAGCTATTACAATGGCTCTGCAAATTGAGACTGGCCTACGAAATGCTGCCGTTCTTGCTGATAATGCTACGACTACTACTACTAGCGCTACTGCTACTACTGCTTCAGCATCAGTGAGAACTATAAATAGGCAGCCGAGAAAAAAACGCCAAAACGGCAGAAAGAATCCTGCTTCACAAGCTGAGCCTGCTGCGACTAGATCAAAGATGGGTGCTCGTTCCTGCTACCGATGTGGAGCTACAAACCATCTTGCAAATAAACTGTATCTGTTTCAGTTATACTAGATAACATTTACCAGACTTACTTTCCTACATGTGAGCTTCTTGAGCCTACAGTGAATCTTTTCACCTACTCAAAAGAGAGAATACCTGTTTAAAGGAATAGGCCACCCCAAAACGAAATTTAGTGTCTTACTATGTTCCCTCTAAGCTGCGCGCGTGCAGACCTCTCGGCCTTGCAGCCCACATGATTTTTCAGACCGTGCAAAAAAATCATCAAGCCCCCTTAACACCCGCGGTATACTTCTGCGCACATAACGCGCGTAGGCTACTTGATGCTCCAAGCGGTTACATCGCGGTAATTTCATTCGCGGTGTTTCCGTCACCAGGGGCGCCTGCAGGATTGAACTGTAGGGTCACTTATCCAACACAGGGGAATATGGTAAGAGACTAAATTTCGTTTTGGGGTGGCCTATTCCTTTAAGGGCGCATGCATGCTACAATTAGCCATGACGGACATTCAACCGCTGGTTCATCCCTATTGCGACTGGATTTAGTTGCAGCACTACACATGCATATTGAGGGCACCAAAGTTCTTTCAGCTACCAACACTGCAGGTCCTCCATACAGGAACATGCTGCAACACCACTGGCAACATCGGAAACTCAGGTACAGGAGATCGGTTGTGCAAAAGGATTTGTACACAAAATTCAACTGAAACCAGATGCTGTGCCAGTACAGCAAAAACTGAGAAGGCTTCCGTTCTCAGTGAGGCAGGCCGTGTCTGATGAGCTTAAAGACCTTCAGGAAAAGGGCATTATAGAACGTATTGATGCATCTCCATGGGTCTCGCCCATCGTCGTTACACAGAGAAAGGATGGAGGAAAACTGAGGATGTGTGTTGATCTCAGGGAGCCCAACAAAGCCATTCTCAGTGACTGCCACCCTTTACCCCATATGGACGAGCTGTTCTCTGAATTGAGAGGAGCTACAGTCTTTCAACCATCGACCTAGCCTCTGCTTACCATCAGATGTTACTACACCCAGATAGCCGTGATATAACTGCATTTATTACACACGAGGGACTTTTCCGTTTTCGCCGCGTCCCATTTGGCCTTGCTTTAGCTCCCTCTTGTTTCCAGAAAATTATGTCAATCATTCTTACAGGCCTACCTGGAGTACAGGCTTATCTTGACGACGTGATCTGCTAAGGAGCCACTCAACAGCAGCATGATGACAATCTGCGCAGGGTGCTCCATGCCCTGAACGAGGCCGGACTGAAGCTGAACATGCAGAAATGTAAGTTCAACCAAACTTCTTTATGCTTTCTGGGCCACACTGTATCCAAAGATGGTCTGCAGCCAGACCGAGACCAGATCAGAGCCGTGGCCAATGCACCTGCACCACATGATGTATCCTCTTTGCGATTATTCTTGGGCCTTGCGTCATGGTACAGTAAGTTCATCCCTGATTTTTCTACCATTGTAATGTAGATTTCTTATGGTTGAATGAAGCAAAGACTCATTTTGTAAACTTGACTGCTTTACTTGAATGTTAACGTTGAACAGCGGTCTCAAAGCCAAAATCACCATGGCATCTGTACAGTGCAACGGAAAGGCACATATCAGGCAGATTCCTATTCTGTCAAACTAAAAGTACCCAACCTAAAATATCAAATACAACTGCCCAGCTAAAACATATATCAAATCAAAAGTCTACAGTTAACCTTTTTATTCACAACATCCTCCCACCCCATGAACTAGTGTTCATCAATTAATCCAGGACCTCCAAAGGATACGGCAACTGCACAGGCCTCCTGAGCAGTCTGCCAGTTGATGTTCGCACAACACATGAACGAATCAGTCCATCTCTGCCAGGAAACAGTTCTGTTATACAGCCCATTTTCCAGTTTTGTCGTGGTATATTGTCTTCTCCAATCAACACAACATCGCCCATCTTCAGTGATGCGCCCACCGGAGTGTCACATTGGTGAGCAGATCTCAGGTCCATTAAATAGTCTCTCTTCCAACGCTTCCAGAAGCTATTTAAGAGTTTCTCTCGGTATCGCCATCTTCGACACATGCCTTCTCTATTTAGATTGGCTGTGTCTGACTGGGAAATGGCATCTTTGGGTGGTAATGAGGTAAGTCTTTTTCCAACCAAAAAATGAGCGGGAGTTTAGGGGTGTGGTTCATCTGCATCATTATGCACGTAAGACAGGGGCCTAGAATTTAACAGGGCTTCAACTTCAGCAAGTGTTGTACTCAGCTCCTCAAATTTCAATGATTCCCGTCCTAGGACTCTTTTCAAACACTCCTTTACTGATCTCATGAGCCTCTCCCAGAAGCCCCCCCACCAAGCCGCTCGTTCTGCAATAAACTTCCAGGTAATGCCCTTATCTGCGAAGAATTCAGTGACATCAGGTGATTTGAATGACTTCCATAATTCCTTTAGATCTTGGTCAACTCTTTTAAAGGTCTTTGCTTTATCAGAGGGTTACATGCCGCCATTCCGACATACCGCCACTCCGACATTGACGTCTAATTGTCTGAGTGGCGGTATTTTCAGTTATAGCAAACGTCCCTGCACTCCGACATTTTTTTTTCTTAGTCGGAGTGGCGGCATGTTTGCTATTTTTCAACATACCGCCATTCCGACATGAGGGAGCCTTGCCTTATCATGGCTGATGAGGCCAAAAAAGGTCCTGGCTGGGTCATTATTGAGAGCCAAAAAAACCTCTGAATTTCTATAGCATAGGGCCTATTCAAATGGATACAAAATAAAGATTAAAACGTCTCATATAGCCTAGTAAAGTGCATTATAGTTTGAAACGTTAATAGTCCTTCATTGTCTTTAGTGCGTGTGTGAGAGTAACACAAGGAGTGAGTGCACAACTTGACTCATAAAGCAGTTAAATGGACAAGTGTCTTTTTCTCTCTCACTTCTCGGTGACCTTTGGTGTAGGCTACTTTCACAATGAAAAAAAATCACCCTCATAGTAGGCTACTAGGGAGCTAAAAAAAAAAATAGGCTCGCAAATCACGGCCGCTATAAAAGACTGTTGCAGTAAAGTGCGCTGGTTTAAGCAGTGAATAACACATCAATTACAAAATACCATCGGTCTATGTTCTGTTTCGTTAATAACTTAACGAAAAAAATATACTGGAAACAACAAGTAAACTTGGAGAAGTTGTAAGTTAGGGATAAACAAACGTCGGATGGCCTCCGCGCAGGAGAAAGCAGCCGCTTTTAAACAGAGTAAATCAACACAAAAACAAACACAAAGTCCCAAAGGTTTAATACAACTATTATTCCCCAAATCAAAGTTTATGGATATCCAGTCTGATCGTGGTAGTCTAGGATATAGAGTAGACTGTCTACCTAACGAACAGCAAAAGTCAAGTAGCCTATGAGAGATTTTGCGCAAAAGACGTCTCCAGCTTTTGCTTTGGATAGTGCGTTATTGGACATACCTCTTGCGGACCACTAGTAGCCTATGGTGGTTTGTTAACAAGAGTCAGCAAATTCAATTAGTTGGACATATATAGGCACTGTGAAACCGCTTTGCGCTAAAATAAAAGAATAAAAAAGCACCACGAATGGTTCTAATTTATATATTGCCCAAAGAAAAAATAAATGTCTGGCCCTGTGCATATTAAGAATATGTTATGGCCTATATCCTATATTTAGAAAAATCATGCGCCAGTCTAATGCCTGGTTATTGTTATTCTACTGTGGCGCATGCACGCCCCCTCTCTCTCCCTATGTGTATTTACTTCCCTGCTCATTCCTTCAGTAAAGTTGTGCCCGACTACCCACTCTCTCTCTCAGCTGTGAGTTATTCCCAATTACTGGCGATGGAAATCCCATCGATAATGGGATGGGCAAAACAGAGTAACAGATCGGTTGCACCATGCAGCCCATACACAAACTGGGAACATTACATTGCTTTGCCCACGGAAAGAAACGTTTGCTGGTTACTATTAGCTACTTTGTAATCTAGTTGCCTTGAATTGACACATGGGTTTGCAAAAAGAAAATAGGATATTCATCCAATCTCAATGCAGGCTATCTAAATCTGCTTTCTGCATAACGCTGCCAAGAGAAAGAATAGGCATGGTGCGAAACTCCGCCGGTTGTTTTATGTAGCCTGTATTAGCAGTCATAAACAAACGATGAAGATATATTTAATATTTATGTCATCAAAAGATGTAGTAGGCTAGACCTAAACTAGGACGTGAATGACAGGCTTGTTCACGACTTAAATTTTTCACCAGTAGACTCGGCGTAATGGCTCATACAGTCCCAGCCCAAAACATCTGTATGTAACTGTATTATAACGGGCTGCAGGGCTATTCATGTGCCGCTGAAAATAGCCTATGACTACAGAAATAAATAATTTGAAATCGTTGCATTTGCGAAAAAAATAATTAGCCTAGATGCCACCTGCCCAAAAGTGGACCGGCTCAACAGATCGCACAGATTACCAGCCTGCTTCCACACGTGAGAGAATGGCCTATATAGACTATATCCACGACAAACCCACAACAAACATTAAGACACCCTTCCAGAATTGAGCACAGTGATCAAGACACGGGAGAATGGCCAACGCATGTAGGTAAAAAATTGTGGCAACTTTGACAGCGGCCACAGCTTAGGCGAGAGCAGAGGGGAGGGGCACTTATCTCAGAGCGGGCGCACTTTTTCCTTCGCTTAAACCAATGAAAGATAATGCCCTCAAATAGGGACGTGCTTCATTATGCTGTCGGAATGGCGGTATGTCTGAATGGCGGTATGAAAAATGTTGAAATGGTTGATGTCGTAATGGAAGGATGTCGGAGTGGAGGGATGTCGGAGTGGGGGGATGTCGGAGTGGGGGGATGTCGGAATGGAAGGCGGTCCCCTTATCAGAGTAAATGATTCGACACAGTCCTCTTCTAGCAATGAATCTCTTTAAGGCTAACATAAAGTTTTCTGCAGTTTGATCTGAAACCAATTCCCAATGTACTGACCGTGTAACAGCACAAGTGAACAGAGCGATGTATGTCTTTTTCAGCTGCCCGTTGTCCTTTACATACAATGGGCCAGCAAAGTCTACCCCTGTTACATCAAAAGGTGGTGCTTCTGTAAGTCTGTCTCTGGGCAGTGGGGCTGTTACCTGCTGTGCTGGTTTAGCTTTAAATCTTCTGCAAAGATAGCAATGGCCTACGGCCTGCTTAACCAGCTGTCTCCCCCTTAAGACCCAATACTTTTCCCTCAGATACACTTGAGTATCCCTCACTCCAGCATGCATAATTTTCTCATGGCAGTGTTGCACCAGTAGCTGTGAATATCGTTATGTCTTGGGCAGCACCCACGAATGCTGTTCTCTGAAACTGAACTCAGACTGCTGCAGTCTGCCTCCCACACTGACAAGACCATGTTCATCTAAGAATGGCTCAAGGTCTTTTATTTGTGAATCCCTTTTGATGGGTTGTCCCGATTTCAGTTGAATTATTTCTTGCCTGAAACTGCACTCCTGTGTGGTCTTCACCCAGTGTATTTCTGCTGACAAGAGCTCTTCTGCTGTAAGTGCTCCTGTTGTGCTTTCAGTCGAGCGGGTATTAGCTATGAAGCGCTGAACCCAAGCTGTGATTATCAACATTTATTTTTTTGCCTTTAATCAGATAGGACAGTAGAGATGGACAGGAAACAAGTGGGAGAAAGAGAGGGTGGGATCTGGAAATGACAGCGGAGTTCGTGATCCATTTGCATAAATGCATGTTGGCATCAGCCAAAATCTCATTAGCTGTTGTTGTGATCACATAAGCCTTGTCCACATTACTTGAACTTGAAATAAAATCATCAACATAAAGGGACTCTCTCAGGGCATGAACTGTATTTGGCTGCTCTGTCTCATAATGCTTAATGTGGTTCATAATTGTAACAGCTAACAGAGAGGGGCTTGGTGAAACTCAAAACACTACTCTGCACATTCTCATGATGCGTGGTCCTTCGTCACTGCCTTCAGCTGAAAATTCATGCAGCCACAGGAACCTCACTGCATCCTTGTCCTCATCTGCTAGGACTATCTGCAGAAAAAGCCTTCGTAATGTCTGTGGTAAAGGCTATTTTGTGCAGCCGAAATTTAATTAAGACATCCAAGAGATTTGGATTTAGGTTTGGTCCACTTAAGAGGCAGTCATTTAAGGATGGACAACCCTCCTCGTCTGTCTTACCTCGCTTCTTCGCCATGTTTTTGTTTTTTGACGGTCGGCTATTTCGCGCTACCAGAGAAATTTGTTAAGAAGGAAGTTTCAATGCATGCGCGCGCTCTTTGTGTATGCCAGTGCTTCACAGTACCACCTAGCCACCTGACATGCACAATACATCAAATTTCACACACTTTTGCGTCACCGTGTGCATACAGATTTCCACCCAAAGACGCTCATCTGAACGCGAAATAAAAAGTGGGAACACAATGGCACTTTTGCGGATTGTGTTCAGATCGTTATCGTGTAAAGCTAGCCTTAAGAAAGAAGGTGTGGCAGACAGCTCGCTGCACAAATACATGCTCCCTGTGATTGCGTCCTCATCTTGCAATGCAAAGTAGTTTGTTTCTTTTAAAAGCACGCCACTGAAACAGTAAAACTTTACATCGTCTTTCTCAACGACTTTATGGCAGATATTTTAGCCAATATGTTCCACATTTCTACTTTGGTAGCTTTCTTCTTATCATATGAATATTAACAATAAGAAAGCAATGGTTAACATGATAAATCATTATTGTAAAATAAAATACTTGTAAAACCAACTGCCATTTTGCAAAATGGTGATTTTCTGACAGCTTTTCGAGTTAATACATTGGTGAAAAGCAGTGCTTAATTTGTGCCAGAATATGCCGGAGAACAGGATCCCCCACCTCGTCATTTGACCCCCCCCGCGTTCCGGGACTTATTTTGGCTGATCCGCCACCTCTAGTGAATAATAATAATATTTTTTGGTAACACTTTGCGGTAAGGGTACATGAATTATCATGAATTCATGCATGAAATCATTCATGATTCATGCATTACTTCATCTCTGAAAGTCTAATGAGTTATCAGGAATTAACATAAATTCATTGTTTGTCATTAATGACCTCCTGCTGAAATAGCACATGATCTTAAGTATTAGTTACACTGGGTACATCATCATGAGTCATGATTAATTAGCATGAGTCATGATTATTAGCATGATCATGATGAATTCATCATGTTTGTGCCCCCTCAACTAAAGTGTTGACATGGTTAAATTGGTAAAAATTAGTTGACGTAAGGGATAGATATGAGGAACTAGGCCAAAGTAGGCTAAATAAGTACTTTTATTATATCAAATTACATCAAATTCTTTTGAACAAAAACATCATGATCATGGGTAATTAGTCATGACTCATGATGATGTACCCAGAGTAATTAATGCTTAAGATCATCTGCTATTTCAGCAGGAGGTCATTCATGATAAACAATGAATTCATGCTAATACCTGATGAGTCATTAGATATTCAGAGATGAAGTAATGCATGAATCATGAATGAAATCATGCATGAATTCATGATAATTCATGTACCCTTACCGCAAAGTGTTACCTATTTTTTTATTTAAAAAAAAAAAAATCATGACAACGTTTTAAAATGTATAAAATCAATTCATGAATTGTACAAAATAAATTGATGGATTTTGTTTTCATAATAAGTCTTCATACCTTCATGTATTTATTAATTACATTCAATGTTACTCGTCACTGGGGATTTGTTGACAAACCACGCCTCAAGAGGAACAAAACCGAAACTTAAGAATATACTGGCAAATCGAGGAGGTCAGTGTGTCAGTGAGAGGGGCAAACGAATGGTGTGTACTGGTGAATGGTTTTACAAAAATTTACATACATTTGTTGTCCGTAACACACACACACACACACACATACGCGCGCATATGAAAACATATTACCTGTACCAAAAGTTAATGCACTCAAAATATGGTTGTTTTCTTGAATGTTTGTACTTCATGTAGCGCTGGGTCGGGTTATTTTTTTGTAATGCAATCTTATGGCATTTAGAAAAGGGATGTTGTCTGAAATTGAGCCTTTTATGTGCCACAGCTGTAGAAGTGGCAATTCACTTGATGTTTTTTTGTGCGTTCCGGGACCTGAGTCATGTCGTCATCGACTTGTCCTTATAATGCACTTTGCGTTCTGTTACCTACTGATTTACAAATTAAGCACTGGTGAAAAGTTTACAGACTATTGAATCCTTCTAACACGTGAGGGTCTGTTTGGAGTGACAACTGAGTGAACCAATGAGATACCAGAATTATCATCAGAATAAACTAAGACTGGCACTTAGTCTGGTCAGGAGCAGGCTAGCTTCCAAGTATAAATTCCCATGGTAACTTATATGTGATCTCTTCTGTGAAACCAATTCAAGGATATGTTCATCCAGGATAACCCAGTAAGCCTGCCTAAATCCCCTATCTTGGTTTTGTGAAATACCCCACTGGTCTTGCTCGCTGAGCTGCTCTTTCCCTACTTTGTACCTCTTTGCGCAGGAACTGAATGAATTCAGGCACCTTCCATTCGTCACAGTCCGTCTGCCTCGTGAAATCTAATGCGATGTCATTTGGAATCAGCTGTAGCAGGACAGGGTATAACAGTGAACCATATGTCAGGGCTATTCAATTAGTTTTCCAAGGGGGCCACATTTCAAGAACTTGAGCTGGGCCGCAAACTTTTACGCAGTCACTATTTTCAAATAATCAAATCTCAACACATTGATTAAAAATGCATATTTGCTTTGTTTTAACATTAACTTTGCATGTTAACAATAGCTACAAAGTATTTATTTACAAAATTTACGTTTTTAAATTACCAGAATAGAATATTTTAATACCATAACTTTGTTTTTAAAGTGAATTAGGCCTATTCATCTCTAAATGTCCTATTACAGAACTTATTTTGCATTCCAACAGGTAGGCTAATGTTACCGGCCTCCAAGTCTAGGGGAACTTGAGGCACGGCAAAGCCCACATTCCCTGAAGAATGAGAGAGCACAAACAAGTATGTCAAAGGATGTTGCACACTGGCATTCACATTTATTAATGTTAAAAGACTCAATCATTGAATGAAATTCATTAAAGAAATATTAGCATGTTGACATATCCACATCAGTTATACATATGAACTTTTAAGCATATAATAGACATTGCATTTAGTTCGTAATCCACATTCAAACAAATGTAATGTAACCATTCACACATTTTACAACATGTTTCCAATAATACTGCCTTAATGCACACACTGACAAGTATAATACCTACACATTTCTAATTCATCAAATCAACTTTAACACTGTAAAACCACAAGATCACACGGCCAATGGTGGCACCAAACATTTGCTCTCCTGTCCAATCAGACACTCAAAACCCATTTTAACAAAAAGATAACACAAACTATAGGCACAGAAAATAAGGCATTAATCACAAAACAAATAAGAAATAAAAATAATAAGGTTTCAAACATACCTTAAGAATGAGAGAGCACAAACAAGTATGTCAAAGGATGTTGCACACTGGCATTCAAAATCTCTTCTTCTCTGCCAGCTATATACTTGCCCTTTCCCCTCCCATCATCCAGTGCCATCTGCAGGCCTGGAGCCCAACACCTTCCCCAATGTCATGAATACAAATCACATTATATCGGTATTACATTTTAAAATCATGAAATCTTTAACGTTTGTCCTTTCCATTTTTTTATACCCATAAAAGAAAGTTACTTAGTTAGTTCATCAACCCAGCCCCTCTACACTAACAGAAAAATTTAAAATAACACATAAACACGCAAGGACTCTAACATAAGTACAGTTGTCATAAGAGGAAATGCTGCATCAATAGACCAAACCGGCTTAAAAAATGAATAAAAAGGCTGCACAACAGTGCCAAAATCCACTTAAATTGACGTAGTTTGGGGACATATTATCTATTTATTAATATTCTGCAAATTATAAGGTATATATTAAGTTTTGAAGACTGGTGACTATATTTTAGTTTTAAAGGTGATGAATCACGTCGGCCGCATCTGGGCTGTGTCAAATTTTTCTATCTCCAATTTATCTATCTCCTTCTGACTGACGTGTGTTCTGAATGAGAATGTTAGTGCGGGATCTCAAGGTAACAATGCGCTCTTGATATTCCAACGCACCTTCGATCTCTGCCTCCAAGTCATCAGTTTCGGTTTTGTCTTCAATGCCTTTATCCAACTCTATCAAACTTTCTTCCTTCGTGGATAATACGGCCATCATTTCAAGTTTATCTGTGTCAGGGCTTTTGTTACTAAATTCCTCATCCATCCGATCTAGCACTCTTGTCATAGCAGCACGTATCACTGTGCGCTTTCGCCTCATTCGTTCTAAATCTTCAGTCATTTTCTCATGTACGTTACCGCTCAGCCAACAACCTTGTTGTTACACTTTTAACTGCATGTTATGCTATTATACCTGAATTGAATCATGCACACACGGAGAGCTTCATTTCACTGAACTTTACTCCAAGTCTCGTCTTGTCAGAATGTACGTTACGTTACACAGTGAACTGCTTATGTCATCAGTACACGACATCCCCCCCTTACTTGGATTAAAACTGTATCTTTTATATCAACACCAAGTTACCTGAACAGTAACCATATCTGAGTAAAATCATCTTCAACATATTCTATTTCAGAATAAAACATTTTCTTTCAGACAAACATTGCCCCATTGCATTGCATATTTACTGAACTAACACACATACACATGCATTTCCACACACTTTTCATTTCATAACAAAACCTGTGTATCTCTGGGGCATCTTCAATTCTCGGCGTGGCCGCTCTGTCTGTCTGTCTGTTTGCTCTGTCAGAGCAAGCGTCTCTGGTGTGGACCCCAATACATGTTCAGTCCCTGTGTCAGTCACTGTTTGTGTTTCATTCCCACTAGGGGGTGGTGTTTGCTCAGCTGGTGTGTATACTTTCACGTGTGTGGTGTTTCGGGAGTACTGAGCTCCTGTGGGTGACTCAATCAGTACATTGTTACCCTTCTTACTTACTACAGTGTATGGTGTCTGGTTGAATGTCGTAGTGAACTTGTCTGTCTTGTCCTGTTTCAACAGAACCTCATCTCCGACCTGCACAGAAGACGGCTTTGCTCCTCTCCGCTCGTCAGCGTACAGTTTGGACTTGGACTTGCCCTTGCGCTCAGCATCAGTGTCCCTGACCTCCAGGTCGCTCCTCGGTACGCTGATGTCTGGTAGTTTACCTCTGAGCTTCCGATTGAACAAGAGCTCAGCAGGGCTCTTGCCAGTAGTGGAGTGGTCAATGGACCTGTAGATGGTGACGTACCTCCGCAGCTCCTTCTGCCAGTCCAGACCCTCCGCCTGCGCAATGCGGATCCGTTTCATGAGTGACAAGTTCTGTCTTTCTACTTCGCCATTCGCCTGTGCCCACTTAGGCGTCGTCTTCACATGCTGTATGCCATTGTCTAGACAGAAATCTCTGAATTGAGATGACATGAACTGTGGTCCACAGTCTGATCTGATGGAGACAGGCAGACCGTGGCGGCTGAAGATGTTCTAAACAGTCTATCAGTTTCTCTGTAATTGTGGATTGCATAACCTCATACTCATAGTATCTGCTGTAATAGTCTACGACTACTAGGATAGAATGTCCTGAAGGCAATGGGCCTAATAAGTCTGCTGCGATGTCTTGCCATGGCCCGTCAGGGAGGGTTTTGGGTCTCAATGGCTCTGGTACGTCGGGCCGCGCCACTAATTGGCACCCGTGACATGACGACATATCTTTCTGTTGCCCCGTACATCCCTGGCCACCACACCTTCCCCCTCAAATGTTGTTTTGTCCCTACCATCCCCAAATGTCCTTCATGAGCTAAAGCTAAGGCTCTGTTTCGCAGGGTCTGCGGTAGGACAATCGGCGTCCCTCTCAGCACTAACTGTCCAATTGTACACAGTTCATTGGCAATACAGGCATAGGCCGAGCACTTCTCAAACCTCCCAGTCTGTATCGCCTTTCTCACCTCACACAGTTCTTCATCCTCCGCAGATGCTCTCTCTACCTCTCTTGTAGTCAGCGCTCTCAGCGTCGCCTGCACCGCCACAAAGCACACATACTCCTCCGCGCCATGTGCGTGTGTCGTCTTCTTAGCGGTGTCACCCAGGAGGCGAGACAGAGGATCTGCAATGTTGTACTTTCCAGCTACATGGATCACCCTAAAGTCATACGGCTGGAGGCGGAGCACCCAGCGCTCAATCCGCGCGCATGGCTTTGATCTGGGACTGTAGATCACTTCCAGGGCCTTATGGTCAGTTACCAGGTCGAACCTCTTGCCATATATGTATGGGTGTAGGCGCTCACACGCCCAGACCAGTGCCAGGGCCTCGCGCTCCGTTTGCGAATATCTTTTCTCACAGTCTGTTAAGCTCCTGCTCACATAACATATGGGCACCATAATTCCTTTCTGTTCCTGTATTAAAACAGCTCCTATGCCCACTGGCCCTGCGTCAGCTATTACCTTTGTGGGGGCATCTTTGTCAAAGTATGCCAGCGTGCTCGCCTCTGCTAACTTTGTCTTGAGCATCTCGAATGCCTCTTTCTGTTCTGGACCGAAGACAAATGGCGCATCTTTCTTGGTCAGTCTCCGCAGTGGCTCTGAGATGGCGGCAAACTGGGGTATGAACCGGCTACTGTACCCCGCCAAACCCAGGAAACTGCGGACCTCCGATGCATTCTCTGGCTCACGTGTCTCGACCAGTGCTCTTACCCTCTCACTTGTGGGCCCTATCCCCTTCTCTGAGAGTAGTATGCCCATGAACACTAATTTCTCCATCTCAAACTGGCATTTCTCACCATTTAAGGTAAGTCCACATTTTTCCAGTCTCTCTAGCACGGCGTGCAGCCGCTTGCGGTGTGTGTCACGGTCAGGCGCGTGGACGATGATGTCATCGGATATGTTGGCCACGTCCTCGATGCCAGACAGTGCCGTCGCCACCTCATGTTAATACTGCTCACTCGCAGACGACACCCCGAATATGAGTCTCTTGTAGCGGTATGTGCCACTGTGCACTGCAAACGTTGTTATGGCTTGTGACTGTTCGGTGAGCTCCATCTGATGGTAGCCCCATTTTAAATCAAGCTTACTAAACACCACTGAGCCATTCATGTCATGTAACAGTTCATCTACTTTCGGGATTGGATATCTTCCCCGGATGATAGCCCTGTTTGCCATTCTCATGTCTAGGCATAATCGAATGTCAGACCCCGTTTACACAAACACAGATAACCATAAAGACGCACGTTTCTCTGCGGTTGCACCTCTCTGTTACACTTATCCGAAGGTGAAGACGGAGAATCTCACGAACTCCGGGCAAGGTGTAGATGTCGGAGAACCCCGTCTTCAGACATATGTGTAACTACCCATAACCGGAGCTCTAGCACCAAAGACAGTTTGAGCAAACGAGAAGCACCTACGTTCGCGCATAGTAGTTCTATTTTCCCAAGGGGCACCACCTGGTTTTGAATGATGTCAGGACTTTTACCAATAAATCGTCTTTTTGGAGTTATCAGGTTTTTTGACATGTATCTCTCATATTCTGTAAGTGTTTAACATGATTTCAAGACTAATGTTGTAAACTGTTACTGTTGGTATTTCTATCAGATGAAGCTGCCAGGCAGCCTACTAAAATTTCAAGTTGTTAGCGAGCTAACGTAATGTTTTACATTTATATTTGAGATGTAATTAATTGACAGCCTGTGGGTAACATTACTGAGTTCATTTTAAGTGGACAGAGCAAACATAAACATAGTTTACAGCAATATGTTAGATTTGAGCAAAGTCCAAAACGACTAGCTTATAGTTAGCATATAGCTATGTCGTCATGGTAACTGCTAAAAAGCACTCTTGGTTCATACAACATTGTTTTGCAGAGGAGCGATTGAATTGTCATTTGTTGGTTTCGTGAATGATCACAGACAATATTATGGCACACATACATTATATCATTTTATAATTTCCTAAGGGAAAATGTTAATGATGTGACGTAATGTGAGACTGCTGCTAATGCAGACCGAAACACTTCACGTTTGTGGCCATCTGCTACGATGTTGCTCCCTTGAAAGATCTTTGATAAAACTGTGACGTGGTAGTTAATTGTCACCGCCTTTCTTAGCCGTTTTTGATGTTTGTGTAAATGCGATTGTTTTCTTACTCGGGTGAGGGGAATATACCCGGTTTCTTGAAGACCCGGGGAAGTGTAAACTAAGCATTAGTGTCTTTGGCTTTTGGAACTACTACAACTGGGTTTACCCATGGTGTGGGACCCTCAACTTTCTCAATAATGTCCATGCTTAGTATCTCCTGTATTTTATTATCAACTGCCTCTCTCAGGTGAAACGGTATTCGTCTCAGTGGTTGTGCTATGGGTTCCACTTCATCATCGATGTGCAGCCTGATCTGTTTGGTGTTGAGCTTACCCACCCCTGTGAACAGCTTTGGGTATTTTCCTGTCAGCTCCGCCTTTACGTCAGTCACTGCTGCCACATCTAACCCCACTTTTAGCACACCTAGCTTTGTAGCAGTCTCTCTCCCTAGCAGCGGTATCCCCTGACCTGCTATCACTGTGAACTCTGCTTTGGTTTCCCTTTCCCCTATTTTCACGTCACATGTGAACACTCCCTTCACTGGCAGTGGTTCCCTTGAGGAATAAGTGTACAGTCTTTTATGTGACTTGGATGACATGCATTTTTATCTTTTCTTTCTTTAAGTCTTCCCATGTATTCTCATCCACTATATTGATTGTAGCCCCTGAGTCAATTAACATTACCAGGTCTACACCACCCACATTAAATGTCAGTCTGTCAGTGTAGCTACGGTCCCATACTACAAATGCAAACTCTTCCCCTTGCTTTTCTTCTTTTCCCGCCTCTACATATTTCACTGAGCCTTTGTTAACACTGCCTTTGGATCTGCACATTTTAGCAAAATGGTCTTTACCGTTACATTTTCTGCAAAATTGTCCACGTGCTGGGCATTTGTCATCTTTTGCAAAATGGTCGCCATGCCCGCATCTGAAACACACTTTCTCTTTTCCTTTTTCCTCCCCTTCACGTTTTCGGCTTTTCTTGGTCCACTTTCCTTTCGATATCTGGTTCACAGTCTCAGCGCCTTTCATGTCCGGGCTACTCACACGCATCGCCGCCATTTGCTGCTCCACCCTCTCACACTGTGCAGCTATCTCAAACGCTCTTGCCAGCGTCAGACCCGATCCTTCCTCAAGTAGCTTTCTCCGCACATATTCCGACATGCATCTACTTAGGACAGCATCCCTTAGCTGGTTAGCCATGTCAGCCCCAAAAGCACAGTCTTTGGCTGTCTGGCTCAAAACGCGTAACAAATTGCTGTACAGTCTCTCCCTTGTTTTGTGATAACTGGTAGAAAGATTGGCACGCAAATGCTGTATTCACCTGAGGCACGAAGTATTTATTCAGTGCATCCACTGCCTTATCGTAGTCCTCCGGACCTCCCGTGTCATCAAGTGTAGAAAAAATGTCCTGGACATCTGTCCCAGCGTGGTGTAGGAGTAATGCTCTTCTAATTTTATTGTGCTCGCTAACATTTTCCGTCATAATCATTCCCTTGCCATCTGCGAAGAGCTCAAAAGCTGTTAGCCACCGGGTCCAGCGTGGACCTAGCGTAGCAGGCTCGTTGTAGCAATCAAACTTCAGTACACTAGAATTACCGTTCTCCATCTCGTAGACAAACTAAACTCACTTCAGATTTAACTATAACACAGACTCGATTTTCCTCGTCGCCAATGTTACACTTTTAACTGCATGTTATGCTATTATACCTGAATTGAATCATGCACACGGAGAGCTTCATTTCACTGAACTTTACTCCAAGTCTCGTCTTGTCAGAATGTACGTTACGTTACACCGTGAACTGCTTACGTCATCAGTACACGACACTTGTCACTTCTGGAAAGTTGTCCACTTCCCGGGTTTTCGGCACCAAAATGAAATGTAGATTTCTTATGGTTGAATGAAGCAAAGACTCATTTTGTGAACTTGACTGCTTTACTTGAATGTTAATGTTTAACAGCGGTCTCAAAACCAAAATCACCATGTCAACTGTACGGTGCAACGGAAATGCACATACTGTATCAGGCAGATTCCTATTCTGTCAAAAGTAGCCAACCTAAAATATCAAATAAGCAGCCCAGCTAAAACATATATCAAATCAAAAGTCTACAGTTAACCTTTTTATTCACAACAACCATAATTGAACCACTGCGGGCTACACTGAGGGAGTCTACAGAACGGCAGTTCAAATGGACTGCTGGGGCTGAACACAGCTTTTCAGAAATTAAGAGACTGATCATTGACAGCCCTGCTTTAGTTCTATATGACCCTGCACTTCCCACATATGTGACTACTGATGCGTCTGATTATGGACTCTGGGATGTACTTAGTCAGTTGCATGCAGACAACACAGAGAGACTAGTGGCTTTTGCATCTCGCACACTCCTGCGGAAAGGAAATATACCACTGTTGAACGAGAGGCACTTGCGTGTGTCTGGGCAGTAGAAAGATACTTATGGGGACACCACTGTACTCCGCACCAGGGTTCCTACAGGTTTCTTCTAGTGCTGTCAGTTTAACGCGTTGATAACGGCGTTAACGCAAACCCATTTTAACGCCATCAATTTTTTTAACGCGCGATTAACACATTTGACCTGCCATTATCAATGGAATGTGAAAAAAAAAATATCTCCGACATTCCAACACCTCCCGGCGTTTCAGTATGTCCTGTGTTTGTATTAGGCTTGAAGTAGGCCTACTGCTTAGCCTAGGACCTAGGCTACTCATGCCTACAGTAGCCTACACACACTCTCCACACACGGGTGTAGATGTGCCTGCACTCTGCTCTGCTGCTCCGATGTCAGTGAAAATAAATATTTTACCAACACAATGACGTTGACGTTCACTCGCATGTTCGCATATTTAGGTTGTTAATTAGATAGAGGATTAATGTTATCACTTAGAAATCCCTTCTCTCGAACTGAATACCCCGCAAATAGGCTAATATCAGTTTCAAAATTGCAGCGCGAGTGAGAGAAGTGAAGGTCGGAGCGCAACAGAGAGAGAGAATGTTTGTGAGCGTCATTTGATGTCAGTGAAAACAAATAGGCTATTATAAACAGTAGCTTAGGTTAACCATTAAGCTTAGCTTAACCATCAAGCAAGACACATAGGCTATAAACAGGATAACATCAAAGCCCCTAAGTGGCAATTGCCTAAACTATAATTTTGTAGGCTGATTACACTAAACTGAGATTTACACTAAATATTTTATTTAACTGTTAGGCCTATGCTAGAGAAAATTCTGAAAAGTTAGGCAAGAACAAATGTAGTGGAACTTATGGCAAAACAAATTTAAAGGAATATTACACCTCTTAGGCTAATTAAAATTGAGTTAGGCTACGCATCCTCTTACCTAGAGTTACATGTGTGGATAAAAACATTTTCTTCTCATTTTTCCTGTCAGGCAATCCCAATTTAAGCTTTATTTTAGTGCCTAAACTAAAGGTAAAATTGGGTTGCCAGGCCAGGACAACACATGCACTGAGACCAAAATGCTTTTAACTCAAGGTGGAATATTCCTTTAAAATACATTTTTAGCCTACACTACTTTTGAATTCATAGATGGCTATTGCGTAAGACAATGCGATTAATCGGGGAAAATGTGCGATTAATCGCGATTAAAAATTTTAATCGTTGCCCAGCCCTAATTGTAAATATAATTTAGAAAAAGTAAGATGGAATAATCCTTCAAGAACCAACAAAGTTTCACCCCTTCAGCGCATGGACCGCACATGGACCGCACATGGACCTCCGTGCGTTGGCCCTGCATACCTGCGCAGCTTATGACTTTCTCTAAAGGCCGGCTGCTTTTCTAGTAGGCTATTTTTCCCCCTGAGATGCATCTTCGTTCGTGATTCAGTCAGGCCTTGCGCATGAATTTTCAGGCAAGAATGAACGGGTTTAGACAATTTTAGACGCTGAGGAATAATTTCTAGGACGTTATGCGATGTTTCCCGAAGTGTCGGAAAATTGCATCTAACGTTATGGTTAGGCTACACAGCCATCAGTCAGTCAATGATGTAAGAGTGCACACTCTTGGAGGTGCTGCTAGGCGAGGTTAACGGTAAATAGAATTTAGCGCACACTCAAATCTTCTTTTTTCTTAAGTTTATTTTGACCAACGTTTCGGCAGTTTGGCCTTTGTCAAGGTTTCAAACTAGGCTACAGCTATCAGTCACAATGATAAATCCGCATATGCATGGTCAGTCTATTATGGTATGCTAAAAATTATTGGCTAGTAGGCTATGGCCACAGCCTGCCTATTTATAAAATTCAAAAGATCTACTAAAATGTTGAGCCTCGAAATTAAAATGTGGAGTTAACAGTCACATACCATCCAGCTGCAAGTCTCCCGACCCGTCCTCGTTACGCTCACATGCTTACTGCTTGTGTTTGTTTTGGTGCTGCAGTGACATGTTCGGATCCAAAGCAGCGTTGCGTTCTGAACTTTGGTTCCGCCAGCTATTTAGGCTACGTAACCTATTTAATCAAATGATGGTGGTTGACAAATTAAACTTTTGAGGAGAGTGGTGCAATACGGAGAAGAATATGCCTACCTACTGCATAAAATTTAAGACCAAGACATCAAAATTCAAGACTTTTTCAAGTCTTTTTAAGGTATATTTCCAAATTCGCAAATTCAATGCTTTTCAGACTTTTTAAGACCGCGCGGGAACCCTGCCGCACAGACCACCAAGCCTTCACTACACTGCTTACATCCAAGGGCACAGGCCGTACTGGACTGCGTGTTGCCCGGTGGTCGGCACGCCTGCTCTGTTTCTCCTATGATGTAGCTTACTGCCCTGGAAAACAGACTGTTTGTCCAGGCTACCACTGCCTAATGCTGGAGAAGCTGACATAGTGGCTACCGTTTTCAAGGACTCTTTGCATGCCATTTCTTTGCCTGAGTTCACTACTGCATGTGAAACCTGCCCTGAGTTGACTAAATTGCGACAGCAGATAGAGAAAGGTTGGCCAAAATGCAGAAAGGATGTGACACCTGAACTGACTTCATACTTTAATGTGCGAAATGAATTGGCTGTTGAAAATGCTCTTATCATCAGGGGTACTGACCGCCTGATTGTGCCTTCATCATTGCATGGTGGTGAACATGGCACATGAAGGACACCACGTGGATATGACAGGTGAAATGCGGACATGTAGATCGGTCGGATATGATCTCTTAACCAAGCAATGTGAACACGGTCGATAGAGAGATCTGATTTTGATCAGATATGCAAACGATTGGATTTAGACTACATGTAACCAAGTGGAGTGGTAAGGGTCTTGGCAGTTTAGGTTTGCGACTGCGCCACGAGGGGCCTTTCACCCCAAGATATGCTTTACACTGGGTTTTATCTAGAACAACCAACTTTGCACAAGTTAGGTTCCCACACACAGGTAAGTTAGTAAAAGGACAGAGGCGTGTTATTCCAAAACAATATTTATTAATAAATTAATCAAAACAGGAGAAATGATATTGCCTTGGTAGTACTTAGGCTAATGGGGGCAAGAGGGGGAGAATAGTGGCTGCCACCACAGATACAGATGTTAACCAAATGACATAGAATAGTAAAAATGCAATAATAGGGATTACCTGTCCTGGCAGACGAGCTACACACACACACACACACACACACACACACACACACACACACACACACATCCGGTGCTCATGGCTCTGGTGCCTGTTCACATACACACACACACAAACACGCATACGCAAACATACACTATTAAGCATTAACACTACAAAAGTGATCACAGCAAATGGTGGGGTGCAAGTTACCACTACAAATAAGGTGTGACGTGAGCGAAGACTCGATTCCAGTGACACGCCCCGCGGACAGCCGGGAGAGAAAGAAGACCACAGGTTAAGGCCTTTTAGCAGATAATATTATCATTAACTTATAAAGCCAGATACAATTAGCCTAGGCAGCCACTATACCCTCCTAAGAAGCCTTGCAGTTAAACGGAGTGAGTTGGATGAAACAGAAATCAAAGAAACAAACAAAATACAAAGCAAAATAAAGAAGGCAAACATAAAATTAACGGGAGGCAAAGCAGCAGTGGCAGTTCTGCAAGAACAAGCCACCATTATAAACATACACGGCAACCCCAAGAACAGTAGAAAGACTGATTAAAATTACAACAGAACATAATCCTTTAGTTTACCTGCGTTTACGACAGTGACCCATATGACAACGTGGCGCAGCAAACTCAGTCACCACGGGAGCCAGCTTTACATGTAAGACAGACTTATTACTAGAGTTACATGCAAGAGTTTTATACACGTTACACACTTGGACACTACACTAAAGCCCAGGACTGCACACTAACATTACTGTAAACACACATTAATACAAGGGTCGTTCGTAAAGTACAGCCTAGCTTCAGTAGGGCAGTAGCAACCATGCTACCCGGTAGCCTACCACTACGCTCATGGAGAGCCTGTTGGAGATTATAAACAATTAGATCGGCTGCACTCACTCGACACAGTAGCGATTACATTAATATACAAGACATACCTTCATGGGCACAGTGTCGGGCACACAGTTGCAGTCATAGGGATTCCAATGCATGTTGCCAGGGCATAGCTTTTTTTATACACTCCGGCATTAAGCTAATGGATGAACCAGCCCCTCCAGCGTTACCTGGGGGCGTGGCAGAGATGAAGGCTACGGTGACTTTTGTGAACCAAACTTGGCTGCAGTAACAGCCACCTGTTACATTCAGTTGGTAATCTCTCTTCAAATTAATACCCTGCAAGTGATATCAGTTTTATACCCTGTTATATACGAAAAACGACGCACATTTATCACTCCAGTTGCACCTCTCATTTACACATACCCGGGGCCGGGGGTTGCAATCACTGAAGACGGACACTTTCAAGATCTCCGGGCAAGGTGGAGTTGTCGGACCGTCTTCAAACATTCATGTAAACACCCATAAATGGAGTTCTAACACCAAAGAGAGTTGAAGCAAACAAGAAGCACCTACTGTACATTCCTGTAGTTCCTGGTTCTGTTTTTGCAAGGGCAACCCCTCAATGTTAAATTTCACACAGCTTATCCCCTTTTCCCCAGTAGTCCAACATAGGCTGTAGTCTGGAGCCCCCTAGTGGATCAACAGTAAATAACAAACTACTATCCCCAACTTAGGCCATCCTTAAAATTATTCTTGTTTGCCATAACCCGACCAACTCAGTCAAATTGGGCCCGACCTTATGGAGGACCAGGAGTGTCACGGATACATTTATTTGTTATTTACAAAGCAAGATTTAAAAAAAAAAAAAAAAAAAAAAACGAAATGAAAATCACTTCAAAGATATTAAAATTAACGCATTTCAAAGTACGTATTACAGCTACGGTAGCCTGGACGTGAATGTCGGTCGATCGTCTTTTCAGTATCCTTATTCTTTTTTGAATGAGGTCGGTTCAGATTTTTTGGATTTTTAACAAATGTAGTCTTCAATTTGTCTTCATTCACAGTCCTGTGCCCTCACATAATTGCCGTGTTCGAAATTGCGTACTAGATACAGCTCATATACTGATCCTGGCATGAAGTACTAAATATGCTGTACTGTATGTGGAAAATATGATTTTACAAGTATGCAAAAGTTTTCCGGATGTTTTACTGATGCCGGCCAAATCTCCAGTATAACACCGTGTCCTAACTGAACGCGATGCGACTGCATTTGTGCGTCAGAAAGAGTTCCATCACTTTGTTTTCTATTGGAATGTCCTAACTGAATGCTATGCGATGCAACGTGACTAGTCGCATTGCTACGCGACTTTTTAGTCGCTCTGTCCGTTTCTATTTCAGTCACGCAAGTCGCGTTGCTCGGCCAGATTGAATAGAGAATCTAATCGAATAGAACATCATATTTAACGCATCCTATGTAGACAGTGAAAGTCAATGCTACACGACAAGCCGACAGTCGCTTTCAGTTAGGACAAGGTGTAATGTACAGGAGGTGCTCAATTCTCAAACTATTCTTCAATCCCGTAATGCACCGCAATTTCCCATGATGCAATGTGATCTTTCGTTACGGAGTTTTCAAAAAGTCATGGCGGACAGTGGTGGTGGTTTTGCTGCTACTTGAGTGACTGTTAATGTCACGGAGTGACTACGTTTGGTGAGGGAGGAACCTAAATCGGGCTAAATGTAGCAAGATGGACCGAATTCGGTGCAGTACAATGCCTCCCGGCATAGTAAACAAACTAATTGTGTACAGCTGGATGTAATGATTCTATCACGTTCACGATTGGTCCACTATGTGGATTGAGTGCTTTATAATCCGCAGATACGGCAGTAACGATGAGACGGGCGGAGGGCGAAGACACGCCATTTGACAGCAGCAACAACGCTCGGGATAACCACACAAGGAATGCTAACCACCGGGAAATGCACAGCTACGTCCAGCTAAGTAACCTACTGGGAATGCTGAATGTAATGTGTATAGCGACGTGAACGCTGATAAGAGCCTTACGTAACGCTTGTGTGGGATGACGTGTTTGGATGCCTACTGATGTGGGAGTCGACGGAACTCTCAGTAACGAATGGGAGGGTTGTCATTGGTAACCGGACACGTGTTCAATGATCTTTGCTAATACCCTGTCTGATGCGTTTGGAGGTGGCCTAGCTATATTGTTGTGAGTGCCTGTGTGTGCGTGTGTGTGCATGAGCCCGCCTCTCCAGTTTGTGTGCCTCTCAGTCCAGCTCCAGCCGCGACTAACCCATCCATCGTGCAGAGGTGTCTCCACATCAGCTCCACGTCAGTGGTTGCTCCCTCTCTCTCTCGACCCTCTGGTAAATCCACCCTGGTGGTTACCCCTGTAGAAACTACATGTGAAAGGCTAACAACTCTTTTCTGGCTGCCGTGAGTCCTGGCCCATGGGCCCTTATGTATGAAAGTTTGATTATGCTGTGCAACCTCCACTTGTGTTAGCACTTGTAGTGGGAATGTTTTGTGTGAACACACCCTCCTTTCCTAACGTGTGTTTTGTGTGCAGACCGGCGGAGTGTAACGCTCTATGCATGTGGTGAGGTTACAGGCGCAACCGTCTGCCGCTTGGAGAGTTGAGCCTTGAATGCCATTCAGCTACGTCATTCCCGCCCTCCCGTTGTTGCCAGCTGCAGCAGAGTCTTGCATGCCGTTCCTCTACCCTAGTGACTGCCCTGTCGCCATCCTGTGTAAGCCAAGCCCTGTGTGCCGTCCTTCTACACCGAACGCCATCCTGCCCAGCAGAGCCCTGTGTGCCGTTCTTCTATGCCGGACGCTGGACGCCGGACGCCATCCTGCCTAGCCGAGCCCTGTGCGCCGTCCTTCTACGCCAGACGCCATCCTGCCTAGCCGAGCTCTGTGTGCCGTTCATCCACGCCGAACGCCATCCTGTCCAGCCGAGCCCTGTGTGCCGTTCTTCTACGCCGGACGCCATCCTGCCTAGCCGAGCTCTGTGTGCCGTTCCTCTACGCCGGACACCGCCCTGTTAAGCCGAGCCCTGTGTGTCGTTCTTCTACGCCGGACGCTGCCATGGTAAGCCAAGCCCTGTGTGCCGCTCTTCCACGCCGGACGTCGCCCTGTCTAGCCGAGCCCTGTGTGTCGTTCTTCTACGCCGGACGCTGCCATGGTAAGCCAAGCCCTGTGTGCCGCTCTTCTACGCCAGACGCCGCCCTGTCAAGCCAAGCCCTGTGTGCCGTCCTTCTACGCCGGGCGCCGCCCTGTTAGGCAGAGCCCGGGGTGCTGTTCATCTCCCTCAGGGACTGCCCCGACGACGCCACGCCCCTACCGGCCCTGGCCCGTCAAGTCCAGTGTGCCATCTTTCCTGCCCAGTGATCCGTCCCGTTGCCGTGCTACCCATCAACGCCCGTTCCACTACGGCAGTAGTGGCCCCCGCTCTTGCAGCTACACCCCCATAATTTACACAATATTTTTTTTTTACTTGGAAAATGTACATATATCTTTAAGACATATGACTTTAAGTTGTGCTTTGTTCGTTTGTAACAGAAATAATTTTGATTTGGTGAGCAACTGAGCTTGGCTTACATTAAAATGAATGCTCAAAGAAGCTAGCTTGATTGCTAACCATTCACTTCAATTGAGGCTAGTGAGGGAAGCAAGCTTCTAATGTGAACTTAAAGCTGATAGGCTTTTGTTGGTCACATGATTGTGTAGTATATTACAAGAAAAAAATCTCATCTTCAGCTTACTACACTGTATACTATGGTGGGTGTAGCATGCAGTACACAGTGTATACAGAAGCAATATGTAGTATACACAGGGTGCGATTTGTTGGGGGGGATGGCTCAGATTTCCCCACTTCTGGTTTTGGTATCCCTGCCTCTGCTTGAATAATTTTATCTCCGGTGGGGATAACATTTATCCCCCCTTGATATCTCATGACAGTATGCAAGCCATGTGATGTGACTAAAGAACATCTAGCGCGCATAAACAAGCGAATTATAAAATTTAAAAAATGCGTCCTGTGTCCTGAATTGTGTGCGTGACGACTGGCGAACTTTGCCGCGAACTTCAGCCTCTGCGCAGGTGTTTTTTCTCACTGGAAAGACTAAAGCTTGGAAAACAAAAGGAAACTTCATGATATTATCACATTGCTTGAACAACTTTGTGCAAAGGAAAACGAACTCTTATCCCCCAGTAGTATAGGCCTGATGGTATTAAAAGCACTGGGGGAAAAAAAACATAATTGACATGTCTATTCCTCTCTCCAGGTAACCTGCATGTTGACTGGAGTATTAGGCGGGGCGCGCAGGCGCAGCGTGTCCAATGACAACCAGCAGAACCAGAGGCTGCAGTTCATCAGCCGGTCCAGCATCCTGCTCTATCAGGAGCTGGCCCAGGTATCAGGAGGCCAGGCCATCCAAGTCACCAAGGCTGAACTGCCGCAAGCCACCAGCATCATAGAAGACTCCTCAAGTCCTGCTCTGGTAATGAACAGGAGACCAGCAAGACCTTTAAAACTGCATTTGTTCTCATCATCTTAAAGGGACACCAGGCAATGTTTTATTGTTAATTTACCATCCTTGAAGTCACTTCGATGATTAAATGGTTCATTACGGGGTGACCGATGGCTCTCTCGTCAGTCTCTAGCATTTGTTTCGTCCCGCTTGGCAGAATGACTGGTTGCGGGTCCACGAAATAGAAACTGAAAGTAGATATAACTGAAATCGCATTTATTACCGGCTTGTCAGACAACGTAGTGCACGAAAATGATCATCCTTGGTTCGTACTTTTTGGTTTGCAAATAAATTTACAGTGATTGTTGAGAATGTACAATGTAGTTGTAATTTTTATAATATTTCGGCGACTATAGGTGGAGTTCCGGAGATAGTAAAACGCAGTCCTGCCTGGTGTCCCTTTAAAGAATAGCTGGAGTATCAATCTGGATGAAATAACATTGTGTTGTTTAGCCAATCACAACGTTATTAGAGAGACTTATTGGGCGGCCTTAGCGTTGTTTGAATCCAGGGTGTCTGCGCAGTGGTAAAAAGGTAGTAAATTAAATCAACCAAAATTAAGGCCCTTGAAAGGTAGTAAAAGGTAACGTACGGAAGCGTATTGCTGCCAAACAACAACAACAAAAAAAATTGGGCTCAGTAACACGTTATAACTAGTGCTGTCAAACGATTAAAATAATTAATCTGATTAATCACAAAATTGTGCAATGATTAATCGTGATTAATCACTTTTAATCACAACTCATTTCTTCCAGTAAGAATTTGGATGCTAGGGTATGTTGGATCCTTATTTTGCCCTGTAAAGGCCCTGATACTAAATAGTTGGCTTTGTTCGTCTCAAATGGGGCAATTCACACCTGTCCCCTGCCCCCAAGGATTCCCCAAACATGTTGTTGGACAGTCAGGATCTAGGCCATAATCTTGGTATAGTTTGACTTGATAGCAGAGCCATTTTCTGTCTGAAATTGAACATAATACATGCCATGAAAGTGGAACCATATCCATCAGGATTAATCCGAGTTATTTTTTTTAATCCGAGTTAATTTTTTTGGATTAATCACGTGATTAATCAGTTAATTTTGCCAGCACTAGTTATAACGTGATAGTATCACGTTATTTCATGATACAGAATTATTACGTTATTTCATGATAAGAAATTATCACGTTATTTCATGATACAGACTTAAGTTATTTCATAGGAAATTATCACGTTATTTCATGATACGAAATTATCACTTTATAACATGAAAACATCTTATCAAGAAATAACGTGATGCGTAGGTCATGGCTTAGCATAATATTAAGTCTACTGATAATGCTTCCATGGGCTACTATGGCTCCTTCAGGGTTCGACTTAGGAGGGAGCCAGTGGGAGCTGAGCTCCCATAGAGAGAGGTCTGGCTCCCATGAAAGCAGAAAACTCAAACATCTGTGGAGGCTCTGAAAATACAATAGTATATAATATTTTAATGACAAATAAAGTTATCATAAGCGGGGATCAAACCGAGCTATGGGAGGTGAAACCTTTTTATGGAGCTGCGAGCGCGCTCCCACTGGGAAGCGCTTATTGTTACAAGGGATGTTTTTGATTTTCTTTACTTTTTGTGTTATTGCCTTATTGGCATGCTGTTATTATGTTTTCTGATGATAAAGGGGTACTGTATGCTTGCGCAGTTGCGATGTATAGGTTGTAAACATAAGTCAATGTCTTGATTGATTGTTAACTGTGATTTGGTTACCGTGCGTAACAGTCGGGGTTCGCCTCTGACGCGACAGGATCTAATGACGGATGCTATGTTATGTTGCCTAGTTTGTGGACCTTGTCCCTGTTTATTTTCAGTTCGATCAGTGTTTTGTTTGTTTGGTTTGTTTGTTAATTTGCTATGTTATGCACCCCGCCGGTTTCAAAAAAGCCAAATAGGCCTTCTGTAGCTCCAGATAGTACAATAATGCGCGGCTCTCCCTAGATCAACCTCTCTCCTAGATATTGCTTTAACCAGGCTATTCCTTAAGGCTCCATTATACTTCTGCATACACCTATTGCATGTCCGTCTCCGAGTCTCCGCTTGCGTGTCCAGTCATATCATACTTCTACGTCGCTTGTCCCTCAGCCAGGAGTGAAAAATACTGCCGTAGGGAATGACCGACGGCATGAGCAGCGCCAAACTCCGCCTATTCATAACAACTGAAGCAGAACTCTGCTGGCTACTTCATGTACACAGTAGCCTATCCTATTTGGTGTGTGGGGTTGAGCTTTTGATATCTCTTGTCACAAGGAGCAGGTTATAGTGATCTGTAGGCACAAGTAAGTTGACTGAATAGATACAGACGGCAAGTACGGTTAACGCCCCCAAAATGCGAGGGTGGAGTCAGCGTGGGGGATAACAGAGGCCAATTTAACATTATGGTGAATGGACAAGGTAGAGAAAGTTGCTTAACAATAAAAGATCGCTAAGTAAAATTTAACAAAGTCCATATTAGATGTTTTGTCGAATCATGACCTGTTTGCCTACTTGTGTTTAGACTAAAATAATTTTTCCATCATTTGTTTATTGCAGTTACACTAACAGAAATGTCATGAGCCGTCTCTGCTCCTGTCAAAAGTAAAGCAACTTTCAATCACAAGTCTGATTAGCTCAGTTAAGCAAGCTAAAGTTAGCTACATTTACTGTGGTGATCAATGAAGTTGGCTAGTTAGCAAGCTAATGAAGCTAACAAACATCATCTAAATTGTCATCAGTATCGTGTTTGGAGGGGTGTCAAGTTCAGAATTCACATCGGACCATCTGACCATCATTACTACCTTCAGACATTGCCCTCAAAAATGTGTCTGGCTCCTTGTAGATGGTGCTCAGTGTAACTTGTAGCTTAGCATGCCATTGACTCCTTCACTAATTCAGGGTTTGTTTTCCCCCACATGGGGGACACAAGGAGCTGATTTTATGGGCGTGCCCGGACTTGCCGTCTGTATCTATGGAAGAAAACATACTTTATTGCAGCCAGGAGTGTCCTGCTGTCTGCTAACTTGCTAGCTAACTAAAAAGCTAGTGATAGCGTTAGCAAGCTAGCTAGCTCGGTTTACAGACTAAAATCTATCCCTTGTTTAAAATGAGTTATAGGTGTCACATACAAGCAATGACAATAAACCAATAGGCTACTCAAAACTATATTTGAATTATGTGACTGCTTATTAAGAGAGAAAGTTGATGTGCACTGTTGTCATAGATCTTTTAAACTGAATCCACCCTAGTTCTCCCTGGTGGTGTTGTGAGAAGAAACCGGGAGATTGACCAATCACAGTCCTCACCTGGCCCAATGCCCTCTCCGTTCACGCACACGCATTGACGGATAGATAGGAAATTTTGGAGGTGCACGTCGAGCCACGGAGAGGGTCTACAACAGGCTCTACGTCGTTGTAGAGGGCTTTGCGGTGCGACGCAAGGCGCATTACATAGGACTATAAACTGAGCTTAAGATGCTGCGCATGATGTAAACTTTGTTGAGGATTTCGTGCAAGTAGCATATTCACCAAAATCAATAAGTCCCAGTTTACCATTGTGCATAACATTCAGCCAGAGGTCCGGGAGAGAGGTGACATTCTACAGTTGTTGAGCACAGTAGCCTAGATGATATATGTCACAGTTCAGCCCAGCTCTGTCCCATCTTGAGTCGGGATTCTGTGCGCAGCGCGTGTGCCATGCCCCCCTTCTGGTCCGCGGCTATGATCAACTCAGTTTCGTTCTCCAGTCTGCGCAACGGCGCGTCTGATTCTGAGTTCAGTAAAGTCTTTATGGACTTTTGAATGTAATCGGAAGCAAGTATTTCAAGGGGCGGGCTTTAACCAAATACAGGAGAGCATGGATTGGGCGATAATTCTCCTCAGTCAGCCAATGGCTGTAACGTTGTCTATACTACGTAGCACAGACCATGGATTCAAATTGACCTAATTTCTCCGCTATTTCTTTTAATGGGCTATTGCCGATAGCGAAGACAGTATTACATTTTCACATGCACGGTGTAACTCGAGGTCATATAGACCTATTCTATACCAAAAGCAACAGGTAAAAACGGTTTTGTGTGGCGGGGCACCTTTAAGAGCACAATAAGTATAAATGAATACGAAGTCGAGTCTTTACAATTACACCCAATTCGCCGATAACCACCCGCTATGCGTTCGCCCATACACACACGCACCCGCACTCACTCACACACACACATACACTACACACGCTACACTCTAACAGGGCAAGGAAGGGCCACTTAGCTTTAAGCGGGGGGAAAGCTCCACACTTCTCTCCCCCGGCAGTTGAGCAAGGGAGGTGCCGTCCGCACCAGACGCTGCTTCCTTCAGTCAGACTGCTTTCCACAGCCACGCCGTCCGTCAAGCACTGGGGTTGCACGCTGCTAGTTCCCAGCCACCGTCAATGAACCCCGGACCAAATCCTCGTTTGCCACCGGCAACGCTGGAACACACAAAGACAACACACCAAGCCAGGGCACCAAAACACTTCTGCTGTCTCTCCCCAAAGAGCTACTAAATCAAAAGCAAATCCCTCTCCCAATAACCTGCACCGTGTGCAATTAGAAATCAGTCAATGAGCTACAGGTGTTTTGTTTACAGGAATGCCGGCTAGTCCGTCACTCAAATAGTTCCCCTTCAAGTAGTTTCCCCCTCATATCTACTCTCTGGCCCGTGACAAAAGCAATATCTAGGAGAGGGGTTGACCAAGGGAGAGCCGCGCATTATCTTACTATCTGGAGCTACAATAGTCAAACAAAACACTGATCAAACTGAAAATAAACAGGGACAAGGTCCACAAACTAGGCAATATAACATACCGTCATTAGATCCTGTCGCGTCAGAGGCGAACCCTGACTGTTACGCACGGTAACCAAATCACGGTTAACAATCAATCAAGACATTGACTTATGTTTACAACCTATACATTGCAACTGCGCAAGCATACAGTACCCCTTTATCAACAGAGAACATAATAACAGCATGCCAATAAAGCAATAACACAAAAAGAAAAGAAAATCAAAAACACCCCAGTAACAATAAGCGCTTCCCAAGTCACCAAGTGTTTAGTCGTGTCCATTGATGTTCCGAAACAATTATGGTAGCAAAGTACAGTGTCTGTCACATTTTATATGGTATTTTGAACTTCTGGAACTATTTTTTCAGCGTAGCAATACCAACTAGCACAAGAAGAAGACAAATAAAGCTGGATAGGAACTATATTTTGCTATGATAATTGTTGTGGAACATCAACAAATACCACTAACCACTTGGTAAGCTGCACATGTTTTAAAACAAAGGTTTAAGTTTCTTTTAAGGCCATTATCGGACATGCACAAAGCAAGCTATTCTGAAGCAGAAAAGGATTCTAAATGAGCCAAATATCAGAGACAGGAGCATTTGTCAAAATGTTGGTGTTGATGATTCTATTTCATCCTAGGCCTCGTTCAGATTGGCATCCCAAATCCGATTTTTTCATATCCAGATTGTATCTAGAATTGATTTCGGGTGGTCTGAACAGCAGAAAACCACATGAATTCCGATTTTTCCGAATCTGTTACGCCCTACATACCCATGTGGTGTCAATTGCGATTCATATCGGATATGCTGCGATCTGAACAGCTTTTCCACATGGGATAAGATTTCACCGTGTCACTTGCGTCATTTGTCACGTGACACAAACATCAACACGTGGAATGCAGATGGACGGAAGTGAGAGATCAATGTTAATTCTCCTTTTAAAAAACAGTGTCGTTTGCTATAACAACGTGTCAGTGCGCGTTATGGATTTGCCGCAAGTTGGAGTTTACCTCGCGTGTGGAAAGCAAGGTTTAGGCCTACCTCGCGTGTGGAAAGCAACGTCAGTGAAAGTTTTCAACCACGCATCAGAAAGGCAACTAACAGCTGTGCTGGACTGCATTGATGCACTGAAATAAAGATGAGTAACTTTATTCTTCCATCTCTGATACTTCCTTGTTACTTGTAGCTGTGTGCTACGGCCCCACTTAACCATCTGAGAGAGAAACAACCAGCATTCTACCCTCCGCGGGTTTGTTTAGGCTATTATTTGTGGGCATGATGCGTTGGGGTACCATAGTAACCCACGTGGATATGGCAGGTGATTAGCGGACATGGAGATCCGATATGACAAGCAATGTGAACGCGGTCGATAGAGAGATCTGATGTTGATCAGATATGCTAAAAATCAGATTTGGAGTGCAGTCTGAACATAGCCCTAGACACTTCAGAAAAGGGGCTAAACATGTTAAAAACCAAACTTCCCCTTTAATTTTGTGCTCAGCCTAGCCTAAGCCTACTTTAAAAGTACAAATTTAAACTGTAGTCAATAATTATTTTTGTGTTATGAAGGCTATAAGGTAGCCTGACTAAGCCGACTGTTGACTCCGTCACAGTCTGGAACAATGCAATGGAAACATGTTTCCGTTTGGATATGATGTATCCTCTCACCTGGCTCTCACTTCCGCATTCAGCAGTAACAGATCGCTAGCTAATTCCAATTTATTTTTACATCATAGCGGCAATAAGTCCTCAAGATCATGAATGTTAATGTCATGTACCAATTTTGTAAAGGTAATTCGAAAGTAGGGGGGAGAATAACGAACGTGTTCAGGCAAGTTAAAGAGACATCGCTCTAAACTGTGTGCTGATTGGCTAAACCGTGAACGAACCGAGGTAGGCGCTCTATTCCAGACTGCTACGGAGGTAAAATTCATTTTAACGTAAGTACGCAGGGTGGCGCTGCCAGGCTAGCTATAAGGTGCCATGTCATGCTTGCTTATTGTGTGGAATTATTTCTTATTTTTGAGTTGAGAATTAATGTTGGCACACTGCATGTACATATTACATCTAAGATGTAGTAGGATGCACCCATAAAGTAGGCCTACAGTGTTACATTCATCTCATCATCTCAGGCAGTAGAAAAAACACCACAAACACCATCCAAATATTTCTAATGTGCCACCTGACTTGAGAGACCAGCTCTCAAAGACTTACTTTAAAGGGACCATATTACGGCTTTTCCAAGCTAACTTTTTTAGCTGTAATGTTCAGAACGGGTTGTTTCTCATGGGGGTGCACCTGGTAACTAATATGAGACCTTTAAGTCATTATTTAAGTAGCACACACAAATTATAAATGCCTTCGGCAGAATTCAAATGAGCAATTTCAATCTAGATTAATTTCAATAATAACGGTGTTACTAACACAGTTACTTTTTTCAGTAACTAGTAATCAAATAAATTATTGTTTCCATAGTCATACCGACGTTTCCGTTACTGCCCATGTAACGCTACACGTTACTATCCACATGCGCCCAACACAGGTGCATTGGTTGCGCTCAGCGGGATAAAGCAGATCGCACTTTCTTTTCATATTCAGGCCAGTGCATGCGCCCGACGCAAGAGCTCTTTTCTTTTAGCCTATACAGCGGAGTTCTCATCCCAGAGAAACGTCTATCGGGTGCATCAATCGAAACGGCAAGATCAAAGGTTTGCAACGCTGATACTGATATTTCGGTGTGTTAAATAGTTCGACATTACATCAAAAATGATACAATTCCTCCTCCGTCACTTGGGTCATGTCTGACAAACTCAAACGATATGCCAAATTAGAACAGAGTGAGATACCGATTTCAAACGTGATACCTCCAAACTTCTGTAGCCTAATGTCTCCAAGCTCCTCAAGGTGTTCACCGGCCATTGCGAATTTGCTAACCTACAATATGTGTCAAACTTGTCCCTCCTGCATTAGCACTATGGTAGCCTAGAAATCTAGACCCCCCTAGCGGCAGCAAATTTATTTGGCCACTACAGGAGTCTAGCCAGGCTCGGCAGAGAAGAAGGCGTCCAGATCAGGGGGTCAGGATTTGGCTGATTAGCTTTGCCAATTAGCATTGCACTTCCTCGTCGCCATTTTCCAGAAATGACATCATATCCGACTCCATTTGACATATGCTGATTGGTTAATGCTACACTTTCAGCTCATGTGAACGAGCTCCCTGTGCACAAACTTTTGTGGGCGTGCCCAGACTTGCCATCTGTAGCTCATCTCCATTAGTAACATGGGCCCTCATTGGCCTAATGAAATGGAGTCGGAAGTGAGCTCCATGAAACGGCATCTTGACAACTGAAAATTTTGTTCAATTTTGGATGAATTCACTAGCCTAGCATTCCACATTGGAATGAATGGGAGGTGGGACTTAGTATGTTTCTCCAGGTTTATTAATAGGCGTATTCGACATGTAAAGCCGCCTGCAGCCAAGCGATGCATTGTGGTTAGACGCGGTGTCCGACTTCCGGCTGACTTCACCAAACTTGTGAATGCGTCACCAAAATACGCCCACAGCACGTCACTCAAAACTCGCGGTATCAAGGCGCCTGCAGCCGAAACCCGCATCTCCTTTTCTCGGCTGCAAGAGGATGCATCCCACCCCCATGACGTAACTCATTATTCCGATTGGTTTGAAACTCCTCATGACAAATATGACACCAATCACGTTGTACTCACTGAAAATGGGCTTATTTGAATGAGCTGCTGCTAAGCAGTATGCAAGTTTTGCCCAATGAAATAGCCTTATTGCTCTCCAGCATGGCTTGGTTTAAGTCAAAAAGCCATCTCAAATAAGCATTTCATACCACATTACTATTTTTTACAAAACGCCTTCAAACACAACTCTGTTCCTCTTGCATTGCAACAATAATTTATTAAGCAACATTATATGATTTATTCCGCCAGTTATCACGTTCATTTTAACGATTAAAGGTGCCCCGCCACACAAAGCCGTTTTTACCTGTTGCTTTTGGTATAGAATAGTTCTATATGACCTCAAGTTACACAGTGCATGTGAAAATGTAATACTGTCTTCACTATAGGCAATAGCCCATTAAAAGAAATATGCAAAGAAATTAGGTCAGTTTGAATCCATGGTCAGTGCTACGTAGTATAGACAACGTTACAGCCATTGGCTGACTGAGGAGAATTATCGCCCAATCCATGCTCTCCTGTATTTGACTAAAGCCCGCCCCTTGAAATACTCGCGAAAAAGAAGGAATATCCATGAAATGGTAATAGGCAACTTGTCAACTTGGCGAATTCAACAGTCTTGGTAAGTGTAATCTGACTGTGGATGTAGGCTAACAGTCGGCTACTCTTGCAATAAGTAGGCTATCTGATTATGTTGGCTACTGTGACATCCTGACAATGTAGTAAGCTTACCTTTGCAAAGTGGCCGTTTACAATCTGCAAGCTAGGTTGGTGCAGATATCCTCTTTCTCGGTTTCATGATAATATTCCAAGTTTTTTTTTCCGTACCTCGCAATTCGCAAGTAAAACTAATGTAAATATTCGTCCATGTGCTTTACAACGTCGAGCTTCAGCAGCGAATCAGAGCGCAGCCCATTGTAACAGTGGGAAAAAAACGGAAGAACCGCATGAAATTTTCAAAGGCTATTCCTACAGGCTGCAAACGATCTCATTACGGTCTCCTTGGACCGTTCTCAGTCCAAGTGAAGTCACATACCCTATTTGTAGACCTCAAAGAACAATTTAAATACCCTGTAGTGGTGTGGCATGGCACCTTTAAATGAGGAGATTTAAGCTGTTTTCAATGCAAACAATCCTGACATCACGTCCATGTTCACGTGTATGGCTGCAGCCAGAGCTGCAGCTATGTTGTCCACCTTGTCCCCCATGCTTTTCCACTCCCGTATGTTTGTCATGTATGGTTGTCATGCATTTCCGTAGATCTCGCTGGCTCTGGCTACCAAGGAGGTTATATATAAACTGGAGACAACGACTAAGTCCCGCCCTCCATAGAACTGAATGGCCAAGGCTAGGCTAGTAAATGCGGTGAATTGACAGTCAACGCCATTGTGAACACTGGAGGTAACAGGCCAGGCCATGCCCATGCTGCCCATGCGCAAAGTTCCACAATTGGAAATGACGCATGTGGACTCGCGTTGAATCTCTGTGCAAAAACAGTAGTCCTTCAGTCCAGACGGTGGTGATAATGCACTTAGTTTGTTTGCCATACAACACGAGTAAGAAAGTTCTGTCGAGAATGTGCCTGAAGTTTTATAACATTCATGACAGTACACTTTTTTTTACAAGCTCCTCAAGAAATAAGCAAAGAGTAACCAGAGATCATGAAATATTGCTTTTACTCTCCCCAGAGAAATAACATTTCGCATGTAACAGCCCACCAACTTGTAAGTGCATGAGTGCTCGTGCCCAGCATGACTCTCGTGCATGCGCTGGCATGGTTCGGATTGTGACTCCATACTTAAATATGGCGATGCTAAAGTGCTGCCCCCTGTAGCCGCACCGACTCTGAACCCGAATGAGCTTAGTACCTCCATGGTCCAGATCTTACTTGTATCAGACGAATCAAATTGTCCTGAGGGGTAAGGGACAAGTGACGAAAGAGAGTTGCAGAGATCTCCGTATTTTTGTTAGGCTGAAGCAAATTCAGAATTTGTGGAATGGTAGTAATAAACTGAGTCGCTATCGTTTTATGGAGTTACTGAGAGTTTTTTGGATGTATCCCTGATATTCCCCAACTGGTTGTCATCATTTCAAGCCTAAGGAGTAAGTTGTTACTGTTCGTTTTTGTTGCAGATGAACTTAATATTAGATCAGGCAATGACAATAATTATGATACTACAATATATATATATATATATATATATATATTAGCGAGCGAACACAAGGCTAATCGCGTGCAGAGGCGACTTGACAGACAACAGCTGTGCCCGCTCTCCACCCAATTCTGTACAGAGATGGCATGCCAGGCCAGCACTATGGTCATCTAAGGCAACAATGCAGTGCACTGGAAGACTATTTCATCCCTGTTAAATAAACAATGCTCAAAATAGCCTGGTATTAATATAATTCAATTAACTACTAACCCAGAGCAAACAATTTCCAGAAATATTAAAAGATACTTCTAACCTAATAGCATGCTGCATAACGAGGTATCTCCAAAAAATATGCCAACCTATATTTTCTTGATATTAAAGCTGGTGTATGACAAATAAATGATTGAAAATCCAGTTGATTTTATGTTCAATGATAAGGGGAGGGGGCAAATTCTTGACATAGCCTAGCCCTATGCTAGAATACAGTAAGCCTATTTGAATGTATTTTAAATATAATGCAGTAATTGATTAAATTACTTTCCCTAGTAATTAATTACTTTTACCATGGAGTAACGGAGTTACTAACAGAGTTACTTTTTGGAGAAGTAACTAGTAATTGTAATTACTTTTTAAAAGTAACGTGCCCAACACTGCTAATATAAACCTTAATCACGGAGAGCTTTGTGCTTATCACATAACTTCTTCAGTATCAATACTCACTACTAGTCTCTCTGTGATGCACAACAAAAGAGAAGCATAAACTGAATTTGCAAGCTATTATATTTACTCATGCAACTTACTTTTGGATTTTGCAGGGTGCAATTATCACAGTAAGCATAGCAAAGTAAGCTATTCCTGATAAACTACCGCTTATGACTGCATTGTCTCAGCAAATTTGGTCTGATACAGTATTAAGCATTAAAGCACTTAAATAGCAATACTTTTAAAGTTGGTAATATGCACAGAATATGTAACCTACTGTAAAAGCACTAGGCCAAGGTAAAAGCAAGGCACATACTTCTTCAAATGGTTCAGTGAAAACATTTCAGTTAAAGCTACAATTAACTAAATAAAGATTTTAGGGTACAGCTATATGTTTTTTTTACAATGACATATTGGAATAGGTCTAAATAAAAACACAAAATATACCCTAAATAAATATTTAGACAAATAGTGTCTAAAGTGATAAATAGTGATAGTAAATAATGATGATGATAATAATAATAATAATAATAATCTTTATTTATATAGCACTTTTCAAAAGCATGTTACAAAGTGCTGTACAATATCATAATAAATAAAAGGTATAAGACAAAAAAGAGAAAAACTTAAAGACTAAAAAGAACTAAATACTAAACCTAACACAAAAATAAAACTTATCAAACAAATAAACCTTAACCTATCACTAAAACTATAAAAGGGAAAATAAACTTAGCACTAAAATAGGACTTAACACTAAAAATAAAACCTATCAAAAATTAAGGCTAAAACAAAACTACAAAAAGGAAATCAAACTTAAGATAGAACTTAACACTTAACACTAAAATAAAGGTTAGTCTACCATTTAAGCAAGAAAGCCTTTCCTATAAAAGTGAGTTTTAAGGAGGGCCTTGAATGAGGATAGGGACTTAGCTAATCTGATGACATCAGGCAAATAATTCCATAGCCTATAACCTAGGTGCCTTGACACTAAAAGCCTTATCTCCTTTAGTTTTTAGGTTGACCTTAGGAATCTCCAAATAACCACAACCAGAAGATCTTAGAGTGTGTGGAGGTGTACCAGCAGATCAGCTATGTATTTGGGAGACAGGCCATGAAGAGCTTTAAAAGTAATCAAGAGAATCTTATAGTCAATTCTAAAACATACTGGGAGCCAGTGCAATGAGGCTAAAACAGGAGTGATGTGGTCACAACTCTTAGTCTTAGTTAGAAGCCTGGCAGCTGAGTTCTGCACAATTTGAAGTTGCTTAATGCACTTTTGGTCAAGACAAGAAAAGAGACTATTGCAGTAATCAAGGCGCGAGGAGATCAAAGCATGTACAATTGTCTCCATGTCTTTAAGAGTTAAAATGGAACTAATCTTTGAAATATCTCTAATGTGATAAAAACAAGATTGAATGAGCATTGTAATGTGACGCTCAAAACTTAGATTACTGTCAAACCAAACACCAAGGTTTTTTGCAACAGGTTTTACACAGTCTAGAAATGGAAAAGGACCTAGAGAAGGATTTAATTGTTTTGTCATGTGTTTTGATCCAATTATAAGCACTTCAGTTTTGTCAGAGTTCAGCTGAAGGAATTAGACATCCAGTTTTTTATGTCATGAAGACATTCATTTACTGAGTTTAATGCAGTAGGATCAGAGGAACTAATGGGCAGGTATATCTGTGTATCATCAGCATAAAAGTGAAATGAGACAGAGTGTTTTTGGATAATATGGCCAAGAGGAAGCATGTATAAACAAAATAAAATTGGTCCTAACACTGACCCCTGGGGCACCCCATATTTAACAGGAGAAAAAGTGGATGTGTAGCTGTTTGCAGAAACACAGAACTTCCTATTGGTTAAGTATGATGAAAACCATTGTAAGGCTGTACCAGATATTCCTACCCAATGTTCCAATCTATGCAGCAGAATGTTATGATCAATAGTATCAAAGGCTGCACTAAGATCAAGAAGTACAAGGACAGAACACATGCCATCATCAGCTGTTCTTAAAAGATCATTTGTAACTTTCAGCAGTGCTGTCTCAGTGCTATGATACTTTCGGAACCCAGATTGTAGCTTTTCAAAAAGATTGTTGTTTTCAAGTTCTAAAACAAGTTGCTTGTAGACAAGTCTTTCCAGAATCTTAGATATAAATGGCAACTTAGAAATGGGTCTGTAGTTTTGAGGTAGAGAGGGATCTAGTCCGGGTTTCTTTAGCAGTGGGTTCACACAAGCAGTTTTAAAATAATCAGGGACACAGCCATTTGAAAGTGAGCTATTGAAAATGGAAAGCAAATGGGATCCAACAGATTCCATTACTTATTAGAAACTTAGTTGGAATTATATCAAGAGGACTGGAAGACACTTTCATATGTGACACTGTTTCTAGAAGTTCAGACATAGTAATTGGCTCAAAGTGATTCAGAGTAGATCTAGAGACCTCAGAGCACATAGTACTAGGTTTGATAGAGCTTCTAAGGCTATGTTCAGACTGCACTCCAAATCTGATTTTTTGCATATCGGATCAACATCTTATCTCTCTATCGACCGCGCTCACACTGCTTGTCATGTCATATCGGATCTCCATGTCCGCTAATCACCTACCATATCCACGTGGGTTACTATGGTACCCTAAGGCATCGTGCCCACAAATAATAAACAAAACCGCGGAGGGTAGAATGTTGGTTGTTTTTCTCTCAGACCCCGTTTACACAAACCCAGATAACCATAAAGATGCACATGTTTCTCTGCGGTTGCACCTCTCTGTTACACTTACCCGAAGGTGAAGACGGAGAATCCCACAAACTCCGGGCAAGGTGGAGATGTCGGAGAACCCCGTCTTCAGAGATTTGTGTAACTACCCATAACCGGAGCTCTAGCACCAAAGACAGTTGGATCAAACGAGAAGCACCTACGTTCGCGCATAGCAGTTCTATTTTCACAAGGGGCACCACCTGGTTTTGAATGATGTCAGGACTTTTACCAATAAATCGTCTTTTTGGAGTTATCAGGTTTTTTTGGCGTGTATCTCTCATATTCTGTAAGTGTTAAACATGATTTCAAGACGAATGTTGTAAACTGTTACTGTTGGTATTTCTATCAGATGAAGCTGCCAGGCAGTAAATAGCCTACTAAAATTTCAAGTTGTTAGCGAGCTAACGCTAGCGATCTAGCTAACGTAATGTTTCACATTTATATTTGAGATTTAATTTATTGACAGCCTGCGGGTAACATTACTGAGTTCATTTTAACTAGACAGAGCAAACATAAACATAGTTTACAGCAATATGTGAGGTTTGAGCAAAGTCCAAAACGACTAGCTTATAGTTAGCATATAGCTATGTCGTCATGGTAACTGCCAAACAAACCCTCTCTGTCTAAAGCTAAAAAGCACACTTGGTTCATACAACATTGTTTTGCAGAGGAGCGATTGAATTGTCATTTGTTGGTTTCATTAATGATCACAGACAATATTATGGCACACATACATTAATATCATTCTATAATTTCTTAAGGGAAAATGTTAATGATGTGACGTAATGTGAGACTGCTACTAATGCAGACCGAAACACATCTGCCACGATGTTGCTCCCTTGAAAGATCTTTGATAAAACTGTGACGTGGTGGTTAATTGTCACCGCCTATCTTAGCCGTTTTTGATGTTTGTGTAAATGCGATTGTTTTCTTACTCGGGGAGGGGAAGATAACCGGTTTCTTGAAGACCCGGAGAAGTGTAAACTAAGCCTCAGATGGTTGAGTGGGGCCGTATTACACAGCTACAAGTAACATGAAAGTATCAGAGATGGAATAATAGCTTTACTCATCTTTATTTCAGTGCATCAATGCAGTCCAGCACAGCTGCTGTTAGTTGCCTTTCTGATGCGTGGTTGAAAACTTTCACTGACGTTGCTTTCCACACGCGAGGTAAACCTTGCTTTCCACACGCGAGGTAAACTCCAACTTGCAGCAAATCCATAACGCGCACTGACATGTTGTTATAGCAAACGATACTGTTTTTTAAAAGGAGAATTAACATTGATCTCTCACTTCCACGTGTTGATGTTTGTGTCACGTGACAAATGACGCAAGTGACACGGTGAAATCTTATCCCATGTGGAAAAGCTGTTCAGATTGCAGCATATCCGATATGAATCGCAATTGACACCACATGGGTATGTAGGGCGTAACAGATTCGGAAAAATCGGAATTCATGTGGTTTTCTGCTGTTCAGACCACCCGAAATCAATTCTAGATACAATCTGGATATGCCAAAAATCGGATTTGGGATGCCAATCTGAACGAGGCCTAAGAGACTCCACTTTATCAGTAAAAAATGACAAAAACTTTTCGCAGTCAGCATCCCTTTCCACTGGGATACAGGGAGTGGATGGCTTTATCAGCTGCTCAACTGTTTTAAATAAAAATCCAGCATTATGCTGGTGCACAGAAATAGTTGCTCTGACAGATAGTTGGCTCTTGCATCCTTAACCATTTTCTTGTAGTCTTTGGTACTTTTTGCCCTCAACGGTGCCTTCCAGGCAGTGCTGCCTTCAAGCACTACTCCACTCAGTTTAGGGTTAGGGTGAGGGTTGAGTTGGTTGGGGTTAGGAATAGGGTAAGGGTAGTGCCTTTTAGGCCGTGCTGCCTGGGAGGTGCCGTTGGGGGCAAAAAACACCATTGAGCTTTGTTGTAGTGTTTAAGTGACTCATGCATCATCACTACTGAATCATTATTAGGCCTACTAAAAAAGGAACAGAATCACATAGGGCAGAATTCTTGAGTTCTCCAGTGCTGTCTTTAAGCCAATGGAACAGAATCACATAGGGCAGAATTCTTGAGTTCTCCAGTGCTGTCTTTAAGCCCATGCAAAAAAAGCCACCTGATGCTAGTCCATTTGTCTATTACTTTTCACAGAATTCATTTTAGCCGTTTTACCCAGGGGTCTATCATTCGTCGCCAGGCTAATATTTTCTAATATTACAATTGTAATCCTTTCTGTCTTTAGGTGACCATATTTCAGGCTGTAAGGAACCCAGGCAAAGCAGACAATTTCTCCTTTGTTGTGGATGACTCTCTGAGAAATCTGACAGTGTTCATCACAGGCAGATATCTGGAATTCACCATAAAAAGCCCTACAGGTCAGTGAAGGGATGTAGAAGACAATGTATATGGATGCTTTGACCTAATTTTTTTCATTTTTCCCATATTACGCTTTTTCGAAGCTAACTTTTTTAGCTATGATGTTCAGAATGGGTTGTTTCTCAAGGGGGATGCACCAGGTAACTAGACAGCTGCAGCCAACACATTGGGTTTCTCATGTAGCCTATGACAGACCACCCCTAATTAGCCAATTGATCATTTTCATTGTTCTCAGTTGCAAAGTGCATGCCAACTTCTCTCTGGCCATTTCCGAAATGGCATACTGCTATGCTACATGTGCTACATGCTGCGTGTGCCCCAGCACACAGTGCAGCACACACTACTGCTTCCCACAATTAATTAATTAGCTGCAGGTGCTCTACTTGAGTGGTTAAGCTCCATATTCTATTCCCCAGTATGCAGCATGGTATGCAAGCAGCAGAAAATGACCACATGACCAGAACCTCATTAAATAATTGACTGCAGGTGCTCTACCTGACTGAAGCCCCACACTACTCCTGTGATATTTGTCATGTACTGCATGCTACACGCTGCTGTCTGCAGAGATCAGTATATGAGCAGTATGTAGTAGTCACGTAGTAGGCATTTTCGGAAACGGCCTCTCTCTTTTTGTGCAATTATCCATTTTCATTGCCCTCAGCTGCTTACGTGGCTGCCAATGTTATAAGACTCCACCCAACTTACCCTGTGACATAAGTAGTTAGGACAATTCTATGCAGGTGGTTTAAGCACACAGCAGCTGAACAGTTACTAACAGTGTAAATTGTCTATTTTAACAATTTAGGCTTTTTATCCAACTTAAAGTGTGTGTAGAGGCAGTATAGACCCAAGAAACTCATTCAAAAGCCATAAAAGGTTTTTTAGCTTTTTTAGCTCTAATGTTCAGAACAGGCTGTTTCTCATGAGGGCGTGCACCAGGTAACGAGACACCTGCAGCCAAGACATTGAGGATTTCCCCTGAAGCCTATGACAGGCCATCCCTAATTAATCAATTTTATCATTTCCTTTGTTCTCAGCTGCAAAGTGGCTGCCAACTTGTCACAGGGTGAGTTGGGTGGGGTCCCACAACATTGACAGCCACATAAGCAGCTGAGGGCAATGAGAATGGATAATTGCAAAAAAAAAAGAGAGAGAGAAGTTGGTGGGCACTTTGCGGCTGAGAACAATGAAAATGATCAATTGACTAATTAGGGGTGGTCTGTCATAGACCCCGTTTACACAAACTCAGATAACCATAAAGACGCACATGTTTCTCTGCGGTTGCACCTCTCTGTTACACTTACCCGAAGGTGAAGACGGAGAATCCCACAAACTCCGGGCAAGGTGGAGATGTCGGAGAACCCCGTCTTCAGAGATTTGTGTAACTACCCATAACCGGAGCTCTAGCACCAAAGACTGTTGGATCAAACGAGAAGCACCTACGTTCGCGCATAGCAGTTCTATTTTCACAAGGGGCACCACCTAGTTTTGAATGATGTCAGGACTTTTACCAATAAATCGTCTTTTTGGAGTTATCAGGTTTTTTTGGCATGTATCTCTCATATTCTGTACGTGTTAAACATGATTTCAAGACTAATGTTGTAAACTGTTACTGTTGGTATTTCTATCAGATGAAGCTGCCAGGCAGTAAATAGCCTACTAAAATTTCAAGTTGTTAGCGAGCTAACGCTAGCGATCTAGCTAACGTAATGTTTTACATTTATATTTGAGATTTAATTTATTGACAGCCTGCGGGTAACATTACTGAGTTCATTTTAACTGGACAGAGCAAACGTAAACATAGTTTACAGCAATATGTGAGGTTTGAGCAAAGTCCAAAACGACTAGCTCATAGTTAGCATATAGCTATGTCGTCATGGTAACTGCCAAACAAACCCTCTCTGTCTAAAGCTAAAAAGCAGACTTGGTTCATACAACATTGTTTTGCAGAGGAGCGATTGAATTGTCATTTGTTGGTTTCATTAATGATCACAGACAATATTATGACACACATACATTAATATCATTCTATAATTTCTTAAGGGAAAATGTTAATGATGTGACGTAACGTTAATGTGACACTGCAGCTAATGCAGACCGAAACACTTCACGTTTGTGGCCATCTGCCACGATGTTGCTCCCTTGAAAGATCTTTGATAAAACTGTGACGTGGTGGTTAATTGTCACCGCCTTTCTTAACCGTTTTTGATGTTTGTGTAAATGCGATTGTTTTCTTACTCGGGGGAGGGGAAGATAACCGGTTTCTCGAAGACCCGGGGTAGTGTAAACTAAGCAATAGGCTACAGGGGAAATACTCAATGTGTTGGCTGCAGGTGTCTAGTTACCTAGTGCACCCCCCGGGAAAAAGCGTAATATGGGACCTTTAATTCTGTTTTTAATGTCATGGGGGGTATTCCATCAACGAAGCTATTCGCTAAACCGCGCTAATTTCGGCAAGCGGCGCTAGTTTTAGTGTGAGTTCAGTTCCATTACTCTCGCTAACAGTATGCTCCCAAACTAACCAGCTCCGTGGCAGGTTAACTGCAAGGCTTAATAAAGCGGTGTCTCAGAAAATGCAATCAGTCAGAAACACAAGTCACCCAAAAAGGTTCCATACACCTGCTTAATAATCTTTCCCACCAAATAAAGGTTGGGGTCATTCCATGTCAAATCACCCAATGGGTTAAACCCCACCCTCTCAGATATTGATGAAATTTGGTGTGTAAGATCATCACACCTGAGCATTAAATTTCTGAAAATTTGAGCTCAATCGGATCAATGGTTCCTGAGAGACACCATGTCCAATTTTCAGATTTTTGCCAAAGATGGGCTGACCAACCCACATTGACATTACCCTAATTTGCTTATTTCTGGGTCAAATTCGATAATATTGGTGTCGTTTGAAAGCTAAGACTAGCCTGACATAGCCCGACCATAATACTGCTGTTCATCCGTATTCATGGTCTGGAGGTTCTTTAACCTGGCGCGATTATACTGCGGGGGGAGGGCATTCACTTTTGGTTTGAAACAATTGGATAGCTCGTCTAATCAGCGTCGCTTATTGGCCGGTAGACTCTCTACCGATATAAACACGCCCAAGAGGACCGTTCCCAGACCATGGATACGTATGAACATTCGTATTATGGGCGGGCTATGTCAGGCTAAGCTAAGACCCCCAGGAATCTGATTTTATGATTACTTTTTATGATTAAACCTATTTTGACCAAATGACCCTTTGACCTTTACTTTGGACCTGAATTTGACCTTGTGGATCATGTGACCCTCAAGCGACCACTGGTCTAAAAGTTAGCTCAAAATGTTTTGTAGACAATATCAAAAAATCAGAGGTATAATATTTTTCGTTTGTCAGCAATTTTAAAACAAAGTTTTAAGCTGGTACCACTGGCCGGAACGCTAGCCTATTATGTGGAGAGGCAGTTTGAAAGACAACGCAATCACCCGCCCCTCCATTGAGGTACAGGCTATCAGTGGTCTTCAGACTATACATTCTTATGATATAGTCTGGCGTGTCAGGCTAGCTAACTAGCGCATTGTGTAAATGCGATTGTTTTCTTACTCGGGAAGGGGAAGATAACCGGTTTCTCGAAGACCCGGGGAAGTGTAAACTAAGCATTGCTCAGTGCCTAGTTCATTGACACCACAGTCATTGATGGAGACATCTCTCTTCACAAACCAGTCTGATGAATTGATTTAGACTAATGTTGTTAATAAAAATAGCCTAAGAAATGAGATATTCTGATAAATGTCCTTCAAGTAATAAATAGTTGCCAATATACACACATATACACTGTATAATATAATTTATTTATTAAAAATCAACATATTTACCCCTCTGGGGCTAAGCCCCCCTTGACTCTGGATCCTAGTGACGTCCATGGACTTGACAATGTCCTTATTGAATACACCCCTATTGTCTCATTCGGGTACAATGCCAATGGACAAAGGATGCCGATGTGGAACAGGGAAGCAGATATTGGTTGTAGGTTCACACCAATGTAGAGTTTGTTGTGGGGGGATTTCCGGGGAATGGGCCTTGATCACGCCAGTTGTTGAAAATATCTTTTGATATAGTGAACTGTATGAAATGTGTGACTACTCGGTCCTGTCACAGTAAACCATTTGCTAAATTTTCCAGAATATTGTAGAGCACAGTGGGGTTTTCTACCTTGTTCATATACAGAAACAAAATCTACACACTCTAACCAATACATGTGGATTTCCAAGCAGATCTCCAGCGATGATCATTTTCATAGTTTTATGGTAAATTACAGTAACATTTTAGTTTTTTTCAGTTTCAAAAAAAGCATAAATTGTTGCATGTTGGGCCTTTCAAATTAAAGAACATTAACAATATTTTACTTAGCAGGTTATTTTTCTATGATAGTAATGAATGCAAGCATAACAACCATAACCTTCTTCTTACAGGTCTGATCCAACATAACAGTGAATTTTCTGGAGCTCTGGGAACCATCCAGAATACAGGGAACTTCTGGACTGCACATCTGAAAACCACTGAACAGGGAGGACAATGGGGGATCAGCATGGACTCCACACAAGCCTACTCCATCAAAGTGACAGGTGAACATTTGTATTAAAGGGGGATATCAAGGGAAACTTGATCACTCTTTCACCCTGTATTTGTCACTGCTATGCATTCTAGTAGCACTGTCATATGTATCAAGCGAGGAGAATGCACAGTATCCCCTTGGTCACACAGGCGATAATATCACTGGTGTTGGGAGACTAGTACGGTTAACACCATCAAAATGTGTGGGTGGAGTCAGTGTGGGGGATAACGGAGGCCAAATTAACATTATGATGAATGGGCAAGGTAGAGAAAGTTGCTTATCAATAATAGATCACTTCATCGGCGCTGGAATCAGTTTTAAAGTGGGGATGCAAAATTAATAAATTACTGGGTGTCTGGGGGTGTCACCACAGGGAAAATTTTGAAGATTATCTAGGTTAAATGGTGGGTTTTGCACGATTTCAGACAGAAAGTGTGATCTGTGATCAGAAAACCTGTTTTTGCGAAGACCATTCAGGTGCACAATCTGTGCATTGGAAATAGGATGCGAAAATGGATGAAGAGACAGCCTCCCCTGAGAAAACTTTAGGCCTATATTCTGACATATTGTTTTGACGTAGTTTCAGACAAAAATATATGGAGGCAAAACTATTTTCTCTTGCGCAATTTAACATCACCATGTTTGGAGGTGGTCACCCTAACTGCAAAGGCAGGAAACAGACAAACACAAAGATAAAATAGGAGACAAAAACAAAACAAAAAAGACTCTAGTGTCCCATCAAGTCTTTGATAGAGTCTGCCAAATTGTGCCAAAATTCCACACTTTTCTGAAGCTCCATTGACTAGCTGTGGATAGTTCCATGAATATAATGTCCAGAAACGTAAGGCTCCAATGCCGCATTGAGAGATCGTGGGGTGGTGTCCACCGAGTCGCTACCAATTTCTTGGCAGCAGTTAGTCCAGCATAGATTCCCCCCTGGGTTACTCCAGCAACACAGAGATAAGTCATTCAGAAACAAAACACCCTTTTAAACAGGCACATTGACATTGAACAGGCGTGACAGACAGGATGCAACATTGCTCCAAAACTGAGACACAGGGCCACAGTCCCAGAACATATGGAGAAAGGTGCCGAGGGATTGTGTTGGGCAAAAAGTGCATAAAGGGCTATTGATTATTTTCATGTGGTACATTCTTACAGGGGTCAGATAGGTTCTATGGATGAAGTTATAATGAATGTATTGGTGATCAGGATTACGCGACACCTCTGGGATGCTGGACCAAACGTCATCCCGGTCAAAGTCTTCTCCTAGATCAGGACAGTCCTGCGACCAGATCCTTTCTATAGGAAGGATCAGGGTTCCTACAGGTTTCTTCAAGTCAAATTCAAGACTTTTTAAGACCATTTTAAGACCTTTTATGTGTAGCAGGGCGAGCGAAATAGACTGGTATAGTGAGGGAGTTCCGACTACGCCACCCTGGGAAGTTAGCACATGTAACGCCCAAGGAACTAATAACAAATTAACACTTGGATACCATGAACACTTAAGTCACAAACACAGGTTCGAATAGACAAGTCTGGAGACATGAATTCCAATCAACTGGTAGTTTTATTGAAAGCGTGAGAGGGGAAAGGGAAAAGGGAGTGTGTGCGAAAGACCTGAAAAACAGGCATCAGTTAAAAAAGTACAAAATTATTTATTAGATTTGTTAATTAATTTACGTTTTCTTTACGATTGAATGTTGCATGAAAATGGAGCAAGGCAAGGGCTTACCTGGAGGGGGCAGGCTAACAGAAAGTGCGTACACAGCTCACACCCATGCACAGCAAACCGTGACTTAGCAGTAATAAACAGTAGTCCACAGCAACCATTTTGAGTTACACACCAAAACGTGCAGTTACACCACACTGCCCCTCAGTGACTAGCCACCCTCCCAAGAAGCCCTCTGCCTGCCAAATTAAAGAAACAATTAAAACAGGAATTGAGACAATGACCCAATAGGACAGAAACAGGCGCTATGCAAGCAGTTGCCAGGTGCAGGCAGAGCACCTGCAAAACAAATAGTCACGTACAGCTAGACAATTTAGTAAAGTAACGACAAAACCTTAGTCACACAAACAAGCAACATTTCTGACAAGAAGCAAACTAAAAGAAACAATAAAATAAGACAAGACAGCAGACCGACCATAGACGAGTGTAGCACAGACAGGCCGTGCTACCTGAGATGATGAGATATATGGATACATCAGACAGACTTCTACCTAGTCTGAGGCACAGACATGTGGGGCTACAACACAAATAACACATTATGACAACACAGAACAGTTGAGATTAAACAAATCCTTTTTGGAGGGTGACATACCTGCTGGAGGACTCCCAGCACACTCCAAAATCGAGAGCAAAATGAGCAGAGCCTACCATGCTGTCAGCTAACTGGAGCCTTATATACTGGCAGCCAAATTGAATCATTGGTTACTTGCCCCACCCCCCTCGTTAGCTGAGGGAGGTGAGGAAGCAACCAAGAGAAACTCTGGCTGCCTGCTACATATGTAAAAACTTAAGACCTATTGCGCAACCTATTTCACAGACCCACGCCAAAAAAAACCTGGCGATCCACTCTTGTTGTGGTCGTATACTTGCAGGAGCTGTAGTACTTGGTTGAAACACTCTGGCGATGGAAGGTGTTTGCTTTCACGCCCATGTTACCAAGTACCAAGGTCAGGGATGAAAAAGGTGAACGGGAAATAGCAGTACGTGGCACACACCAACCAGCGCACCTAGGCTTTGCCTTAACATTTGCAAATGTAACCCCTAGGGGAGTATTGAGTAAATTACCAGTCAAACCTAAATTTGAATGCTAATCCCGAAGACAACCAGCAGGCTTTCCCAATAAAGGGAAATGAAATGGAGAGAGAGGGACTGGAGTATTATCAAAATTAATACAATGTTTATTATATATTCTTCAAATCACATACAAAATCACACACACACACACACACACACACACACACACACACACACACAGACAATAGGCCTTCAGGGCAACAAATTCACAGTTGAGGGCAATAAATATCACAGCAATATGGAGATAATTTTGTCTCTAAAATATTTGTAAATGCACAGAGGGTTATCTACAAATAGGTAATGGTTTGCAAATGTGTTCAGATAAGTTTGTCTTCACAAATAATGTTGTATTTGCAAATATGAAAGAATCTATTTGTAAAAAAAAATTACATTTGTAAAACAGGAAATTATATTTGTGAATTGTATTTCTGCATTTGTGGATCCCCAATCACACATACGCATTCACGTTTCCCTATGACGTATTTTTGAGACAAATTTTCCGCGCCGAATCCACAGAGAAAGATCCACAAATGCCAACTGATTCGCAAATACAGAGACATATGGACGCTAGCCATCCTGTAGGTGGCAGTGTTGTTCCATTCATTACGGCTCTGATTCATTAGGCAAAGCTGTCTGCTTAATTTTTGGCTATGATAGGGGATTAAAGAGAACCTATGCAGGATCCGGTGGCGTCATCCAGTAAGCTAACAACCAAACAAAGCAGTTATTTAGCGTTTCTGCCAATAATCCTCCATTTAGAATTGCATAGTCAATGGTGATCGCCGCTAACAAAATGTATCGACAGTTGAATGCGCTGAGAAGTCACAAATCGCGTTGTAATTCAAACAGTAAACTCTGGCTAAGTCACGTGACCTAGCTTGCTTGCTAACCAAAACTTACGATAGCCGGGACGCGCTGCCTGATCTTGCATAGGCGGTATCTGCCTCTAGGAGGGTCGGATAATCTCGTGAAGGGGCTCGTTTTACTCCGGAACATGTCATTTATCAAGTCTAGTGAGTTCTTGGCAATTTACATAAAGGTGTAATGAATAGGAAACGTCGAAATTTTACCTAAAAGTTGCATGTGGTGGCTTTAAATGATTTTAACTGTAGATTGGGGGGAAATGGCATTGTTATGGAATGCTTGTGGTATGTGCCTAGCATACGTGAGTGTAGTGACAAAGTATATCGAAAGGCAAAAAAGTTTGTTCATGTTTGGCGACCTATGGTAATAGGCTACATATTCAACTAGCATGGCAGGTCCTAGCATGCTGCTATGAGCTAACCGCATGCTTTTCCCAGCTAGGACCTACCATGCTAGTCGAATATGTAGTAGAGATCTGCATTGGGACTGGGTCCCACGGGACCCAACGCAGAACTCGCAGGAACGGGCGGTTTGCACTTGGCTGCGGGCGGGAACGGGCGGACAACTTAAAAATACTGCGGGAACAGTGGGACTGGGACTTCGAGTTGTTCGTTGCTTTGTAACATTTAGCCTACTTATTCAAACGGAATTAACTTCATACAAACATGTGGCAAGGTCTCTTTGTTACTTGTTACCTGCTTCTACGTTTCCTCTAGCTGGCAGTAAATCCATCCATTAACTCTCTATATTCGGCTCTGTTAACTCTCAGAGCCGTATATAGAGAGAGTTCGGACAACTCGCGATATTTTTTCTCGACTCGGTTCTGCTCTCTGATTGGCCCAGAGGACGTCACATGTTTTTTGAACACCATGTTGTTACCCTTCCTAACGTCTCGGTCTCGTACACTAAACGTGGAGCTCCGGACTTAATCGCGTTTATTTGGCAGAATAAAGGTAACACACGCCAAGACATGCATTTGTGTACCTTGATCTGTCCTTCATGAATACGCAACACCCGTCTTCGTAGCAATGTGTTACTTTACAGCTGCCATATGAATAGTAACATCAACAGCTGCAACAGATGAAAAGTTTTACAGGACGCATGTCTCATCTTTTGAGCAAATTGTTTTTCAACGGTTTCGTCTAAGATCATAAACTCAACTGCATTCAATAGAGGACAGATGTGGGTTGCTATCGACAAAACATTAGATGTCAGTCTTGCACAACCTTTTAGTAAATTACGTTCAAAAACTGTTTCATTCGTCCCTGATCTCCCCTACTGAGCCCCTAGTTCCCCTAGTTTCGTTTCGAGAATGATCATAACAAACACACACACTAACCATAATTTCTTGGGACACATGTTGGATCACTCCACAAATGAATATTACTGAAATAGATTTACTATCATGCCGTTAAATGATTGCGTTGAATTCGGTTCAAGTCCATGCTAAGTTTGGCTTCACTTCCCACAGTCCTAGCCTGAGTCGTTGTCATGGCAATTTACGTCACTACACGGAAGAACTAACGGCAAAATGCAGCCAGGCTCGGTCAGGCTGGACAAAATTACATTTCCCATCATTTATAGATATTTTCCTGGAGAAATTAGATACAGTTTTATTTAGTTATGAATTGTTTTCATGTTTTCTGAAGTCATAATTGCACATATTACCCTGTGAAAGCTAGAAATAATTATTTTAGTCCGACGTCTCATAGGACTACGTTATAATCGTGGGGCGACCAAAATTCCAATTGGCCGAACTCTGTCTATATACGGCTCTGTTAACTCTTATGTTTGAGCGCCCTCTAGTGGACAATATTATAGTTCCAACAGTTTAACATTGATTTCCGCAATAACTCAATAACAGTTCTTAAACTGATAACATTATCTACGATATCACAGTTTCTATTCGTGTTTTTTCGAGAAAGATACCTGCTACATCTGATAATTTTCATGTTCCATGGGCCTATTTTTGCAAAGCAAGCTGTTTTATGTGCCGTGATGTTGCAAGGTTTTTGACTAAGTTGCATTTAAATATATTGTGTTTCTTATGTCTGTCGAAAAGAGACCTTAACCTCAATCACTGCATGAATATATGAAGGTAGGAAAAAAAGAAATAATATAATATGAAACTGCCTTTATTTTATTTAAAAACGACATGGAAATAATGAAATAGGAGCGCTATCCCGACCAATGCGTCAACCCCAAGAATCTCTCTTAGCCTAATAGCCTAAAATAGGCCTACACTTTCTCCTGGGGAGGGGAGAAGACAAAAAAATCAATGCATCTCTATCAGTGTGCGGGAATAACTTCTCACACTTTCGCGGGTTGTGGGCGGGAATGGACATACACATCGCGGGAATGGGCGGACACGCTGCGCACCCCTTGCAGTAGCGGACGGTAATGGTCAGAAATTCAGCGGGAGCGGGCAGGAGCGGGACGAAGAAAACAGTCCCGCGCAGTTCTCTAATATGTAGGCTACATACTATGCTCGCCAAACAAACAATTTTATTTTTATTTTCAATTTAATCACCACTACACTCACGTATGGTAGGCACATGCCACAAATATTCTGTAACAATGACATATTTTTGCATGGTTTAGTGCATGGTTAAACTTTACAGACATCTCCCCTTGACCTGCTGGCTGCCTGTCCCTGTATACACTGGGAAAAGTCCGGTCTCGGGAGACAACAGCCTACAGGCTGGGTGTCATTGACATTGGGACATGTTAACACTTTTATGGTTATACTTGGACACCATAGTCTAATCATCACTTGCAGGACATGTTTGTGGAGTAATAGTGGCTAAGTGATCGCTTAGAGAAGAATTTAAGAAGTAACATGTGGCTAATCGCATTTATGCTTTTCCCAGCTACCATGCTAGTCGATATGTAGCCTACCATATGCTCGCCAAACATGAACAAACTTTGTTCTCTTTCGATATACTTTGTCACTACACTCACGTATGCTAGGTACATACCACAAACATCCCATAACAATGCCATTTTTCCCAATCAACAGTTAAATCATTTAATCCCCTATCATAGGCAAAATTAATCAGACAGCTTTGCCTAATGAATCAGAGCCGTAATGAATGGAACGACACTGCCACCTAGAGGATGGCTAGCGTGCATATGTCTCTGTATTTGCGAATCAGTTGGCATTTGTGGATCTCTCTCTGCGGATTCGGCGCGGAAAATTTGTCTCAAAAATATGTCACAGGGAAACGTGAATGCGTATGTGTGATTGGGGATCCGTACGCGTGATTGGGGATCCACAAATGCAGAAATACAATTCACAAATATAATTTCCTGTTTTACAAATGTAATTTTTTTTTACAAACAGATTTTTTCATATTTGCAAATACAACATTATTTGTGAAGACAAACTTACAAGTTACAAATATGAAATTTGCATTTGTGGATATATGAACACATTTGCAAACCATTACCTATTTGTTGATAACTCGCTGTGCATTTAGAAATATTTTTGAGTCATTTTTAAGCCCATACAGCAAAGGTGTTTGGATAAACAGCACACAATACACTTCAAAAATGACTCAGTAGGCAAACACTCCCAGAGCACATCGGTCACACAAAAATTGTGGAAATTACATTAAACAAGCCAATGGCCACAACAAAGTTATTGTCTCCCCTCCTAGAATATTGCACAGACCCAATGGCCTAAATAAATAGCACATACAATAGACATACAAACATTGAACAACCAGGACAGCACTAGGCAACAAGGTGGGCTCCCAGCCCACACGCTGGCACACACACGCACTCAAACACAAAATAATACTCAAAATCGAGCACAGGAAAAACAGTGGCTAAGGCAGCGGATGACGGTCCTCCTGCAAGGAAAACAGGACCACAATGTCATAAGAATATATCAATATCAGACCGAAGCCGTTGATCAGCGAACTGATTCAATTAGTCTAGGCTGCAATGGTCTACAGTTGGCTATAAACAGGAGAACAGGGCAAGAAGCTAAGGTAGCATACGTGTATGTAGAAACTAGTGCTGTCAGTTTAACGCGTTAATAACGGCGTTAACGCAAACCCATTTTAACGCCGTCAATTTTTTTAACGCGCGATTAACGCATTTGACCCGCCATTATCAATGGAATGTGAAAAAAAATATCTCCGACATTCCAACACCTCCCGACGTTTCAGTATGTCCTGTGTTTGTATTAGTCTTGAAGTAGGCCTACTGCTTACCCTAGAACCTAGGCTACTCATTACAGTATCCTACACACGCACTGCACACATGGCACGGGTGTCTGCACTCTGCTCTGCTGCTCCGATGTCAGTGAAAACAAATATTTTACTGACACAATCGTTGACGTTCACTCGCATGTTCGCATATTTAGGTTGTTAATTAGCTAGAGGATTGATGTTGTCACTTAGAAATCCCTTCTCTTGAACTGAATACCCCGCAAATAGGCTAATATCAGTTTCAAAATTGCAGCGCGAGTGAGAGAGGTGAAACAGGTCGGAGCGCAACTGAGAGAGAATGTTTGTGAGCGTCATTTGATGTCAGTGAAAACAAATATTTTACCGACACAATCGTTGACGCTCACTCGCATGTTCGCATATTTAGGTTGTTAACTAGCTAGAGGATTAATTTTGTCACTTAGAAATCCCTTCTCTTGAACTGAATACCCCGCAAATAGGCTAATATCAGTTTCAAAATTGCAGCGCGAGTGAGAGAGGTGAAACAGGTCGGAGCGCAACTGAGAGAGAGAATGTTTGTGAGCGTCATTTGATGTCAGTGAAAACAAATATTTTACCGACACAATCGTTGACGCTCACTCGCATGTTCACATAGCTAGAGGATCAATGTTGTCACTTAGAAATCCCTTCTCTTGAACTGAATACCCCGCAAGTAGGCTAATATCAGTTTCAAAATTGCAGCTGGAGTGAGCGAGGTGAAACAAGTTGGAGCGCAACTGAGAGAGAGGATTTGTGCAAACGAAACGCATATAGCCTACCTGATTCTGAACGTATGACCTTGTCACTAAAATGAGAGCTTCTTGCAGGGCAATTGCCAATATGGCAAAATGCATAAAGGTATGCTCATGCAATGTAGGTTTACTCATGTAGACCATAATGCCATATTTTCATTGAGCCTCTTTAAAATATAGGTTAGTATAATTTAAAGGGCCACCATCCAGTTTTTTTTTTTTTTATAAACTTGTGAACTAGCAACATAAAAGACATCAACATCTCTCTGGCAGTGCTTGAACATGTTAATAATTTCTGATGCTGTAACTAGGTTTTCTTTTATTTTAAATTGGTATTCACCCCCACCAATGAATGTTGATAACAGCATTAAAATGAAAATAAATAAATAAAAATGGGACAAAAAGAAATCGAGGGACATTTAGAATAGAAAGAAATTTGCGATTAATCGCGATTAATTATGAGTTAACTACGGCAAAAATGTGATTAATCGCGATTAAATATTTTAATCGCTTGACAGCACTAGTAGAAACGCAGGCCGCAGAGCTGAGCCGGAAGACTATTGTGGTTTTCAAACGATCCCGTAGTGGACCCGATTTTACTTGTACGTTCACAGGCAAAACTACAATGCAAACAGTATCCAATCAGCATAAGCACCTAGATAAAACACTCCGCAATAAACAAACGTGAGGGAGAAAGGAAGCCGTGAACTTACATTAACTGCACCACAAACAGCACTCAGTTGACTCGTAACGACCACACTCCTATGAAGGTGACTATAGTAAACAAAACGCAGACCAACGTGATTCATAAGGGCAACTGCTTATGGCTAAAGTGCTGAAAGGTTGCTAATACGTAAAAACAGGGAACTTACGTTTTCGTTGGAACATACAGGCTCGCAGCCGGAAAGTTTGTCAAGGCGAGAAGCTGGACGCAAACACACACTCCAGTGAAGGATCACGCAGGCACCAAGCCAGGCTATAAAACAGTGCAGTGGTCCAAATCAAACCAGAAACGTGCCAACCATTTCATTAGAAAGTTGCAAGGCATTTAAGCATAAGGAACTTACGTTCACTCGCACAACAAAGAACTCCTGTGTGAAGCCAAAAGACGAAAGGCACTAATGAGCTACCGGAGGACGCGGCCATATTTAACAGGGCTGATCCACCTGATACAATCAAGGCATCCGTCCTACCCACTACACAAATATCAGATTTTTCATTTGTAACTAGCGTGATTGTTTCTATGGTTTTCCAATGGAGGGGAAGAAGCATGTACCTTCACCATGAAAAGCAATTACAAAAGAAAAATTGAGTACTTACATAGCATACATACATACATAGCAATCCCTCTCAATACTCAATTTAACACATTATGACATCCTAGAACTCATGTGTGAGCTTGCTTTCTTCCACAGGTTTATGGATGGTGAGGTATAGACAAACTGAGCCTCTAGCCAAGTATGACTGACAGTTCAGTGTCAGAGACCAACAAAGTTTCACCCCTTCAGCGCATGGGCCGCACATGGACCTCGGTGCATTGGCCCTGCATACCTGCGCAGCTTATGACTTTCTCTAAACGCCGGCTGCTTTTCTAGTATTTTTTCCCCCCTGAGATGCGCCTTCGTTCGCGATTCAGTCAGGCCTTACGCATGAACTTTCAGGCAAGAATGAACGGGTTTAGACGCTGAGGAATTAATTTTTAGGACGTTATGCGTCGTTTCCCGAAGTGTCGGAAAATTGCATCTAACGGTATGCGCAATGATATCGTTAAAATACAGGCCTATCAATAATCCAAAGAAACTTAGTCCAACTCAAATCTTTATGCTTTTCGTGAAAATAATTAGGCTATTTTAATTAGTCTGGGGAAGAGAGATGCTTGCTTATTCTACAGGTCATCCCTAGCCTACCGGTCTATACTCGATTGGTTAGGCTACAGCTATCAGTCACAATGATAAATCCGCATATGCATGGTCAGTCTATTATGCTAAAAAATATTGGCTAGTAGGCTAGGGTCACAGCCTGCCTATTTATAAAATTCAAAAGGTCTACTAAAATTTTGAGCCTCGAAATTAAAATGTGGAGTTAACAGTCACATACCATCCAGCTGCAAGTCTCCCGACCCATCCTCGTTACGCTCACATGCTTGCTGCTTGTGTTTGTTTTGGTGCTGCAGTGACATGTTCGGACCCAAAGCAGCGTTGCGTTCTGAACTTTGGTTCCGCCAGCTATTTAGGCTACGTAACCTATTTAATCAAATGATGGTGGTTGACAAACCTTTGAGAAGAGTGGTGCAATACGGAGAAGAATATGCCTACCTATAAAATTTAAGACCAAGACATCAAAATTCAAGACTTTTTCAAGTCTTTTTAAGGTATTATTTCCAAATTCGCAAATTCAATGCTTTTAAGACTTTTTAAGACCGCGGGGGAACCCTGAGGATCCCAAAAAAAATCTTTAAAAAAAATGCGTCAAGGTCCTTGTGGATGGTGCTCAGTGTAACTTCTAGCGTAGCATCTTATTGACTTACCCACTGTGTAAGCCTGATGTTTTCCCCAAGGGGGACTATACCGGACTTGTATAGAATCTCTTTAATTCAACAGATACCTTACGATTGCTTGCACAAGTTATAGTTGCTCGCACTATTACCCTGAGAAATTCTTTAAGTGCCCAGATGTCCACAGTTTGAATAGAAATTAGGGTAAAACTAAATTTGCAAAACTAGATTTGATACTGCCTTGTCATGTTATAGAGACTGATTGCTTAAATATATCCATATTTACAGGTCAGAGTGGCATAGACTTCCTGTTTGAATTTGTGGAGATAACAGCAGGTCCTCATCCAGGATTGCAGATTTTGCCAGGCCGCCCAACAGCCAGTAAGGAAAAACCAGCAAACCTTTTTCTGATTCGCACTAAAATATTTCCAGCAATTGCACTGAATATCCATTTGTCTTGTAGATGCGAATGCCACAATTCTCCTATCCGTTACGGGTGGAGACTCTGTGACTGTCAGTGAGGTGATGCTGATTCCAGCCTCTGGTGCACAGCCTGTAAACACAAAAGTGGAAGACAGAAGTCAGGGGGAATACCTGGTGACTGTGGACGCACTGCCAGCTGGTGCATTTGCCCTTCGTATAACAGGAGTAACGGGTGAAGGCTCGAGGACATCACATGACCTCTTCCAGAGACAGTTATCCACACAACTCAGGACCTCTGAAGTTGCAGTAACAGCATCTGTGAGTTTGTCCTGACATATATTTAAAAATATTTCCAGTACGAATTTTTGGAAGATAGGGATTGATCTATTGATTGATTGATTGATTCTCCACAGGTAAATGACACTTGGGAGCCAGGTACAGACATCACTGTCCCCTTCACTGTAGCCTCTAACACCACTGGTAGCAGCTTCACCATTCGAGCGAGGAATGACCGCGGGTTCAGCTCATCTTTCCCCAGCAGTGTGACTGTGGATGCTGGAGGTCGTGCGGAGGGGACAGTGACCCTCACAGCTCCCTCAGACACCCCCTCAGGCACCGACGTCACTCTGACCATCGAGGCTGAGAATCCCAGAGCAACCGACTCTAACTATGCTGTGCTGCGTCTGGCTGTCATCGCTAAGGTGATGGCTACTTTGTTGTGTCATATTATGGTCAATAATTAGTTTTTAAATAATCACTTATAGAATTGGTACACGGCCAATTTTCATAATTTCACGTCACTCAATACATGTACAACACAATACACTGGCACATTAATACATTATTTCAATGATTTGCTCTGAGCACATAAATTTTACCCTATCAATCTTCATCTCTTTTAGGTAACTGACTGGTTATCTCCTACGTGTGAAATAGTAAGTGTGAATGCCTACTGCTCTGGTGACTGCAATATGCACTCATGGGAACTATCTGCAGAACTGACAGATGGCTATGGGACAGGCATTGAAAGCATCACAGTCCGCCTAGGCAGTGGCACCCTCAAGACGACTGTGGTTGCCGGTGTGGACGGAGCGAACGTGACCTTGGCCACTTACAGGGCCTCATGCTGCTCAGAGGAGGTGGAGCTGGTGGCTGTGGACGCTGTGGGGAACGTGGGCATCTGCTACAGGTCCATAAGCAAAGCCACATCCATAGCTACTGCCTCATCTCTTTCACTATGGCTCAGTGTCATTCTTTGCTACCTATTAATAATTGCTTAGTTGATACCAATTTTCATCGAAAAGTATTGATAGACAAATTCTCATCAGAAGTATTTTATATCAAATCTGTGAATCAAAAGTTGGCCACAAATCTTCCAAACAATTTTCTGATTTAAAATGTGTGCCCAGCTGTCTTAAAACTTCCAATAAACGTATGAGTGGTGGTGGTGAGATGTTTTTTTTTCTATTGCTATATATTAATATACTAGAAAAGTGCTCAGAGAGCGCAGACCTCCGTCAAGACAATGTGGTCACAGATGGTGTTATACACAGACAGACGCACACACAGAAACACACATGCCAGCGAAAAAACATAACCCCTTTAGCGGAGGTAATAATTATAAGTTTTGTAGGTGTTAGGCATCTTGCTAGTAGACAACTGTGTTCAGGTGAGTGGCAGTGGCATGAGTGAAAGAGGGCATGAGAATTGAACTTGCTCTAGACGGCCGTGTTTGATAAGATTTTTTATTTTTTTATTTAAACATTTATTTTACCAGGAATGTCCCGTTGAGATAAATAATCTCTTCCACCAGGGAGTCCTGGCCAAGATAGCCAGCAGAAAAATAAAATAAAAGCACAGAAATGACAAGTACACAACAGTCTATGAAACAAACATGTACACAACAGTCAGTGAAACAAACAAATACAAAGTATAGAAATGACACAGACCATAAACAACAAAGACAAATACAGAATAAGACAAAAATAAAAATGACATGGACTATGACAACAACAATATATATAAAAAGACGCTAGGACAGAGAAAAGCTAGAAACAGTGGCATTCTTGTGTTAAAACAGTTTTTAAGAGTTTCTTAAAAGTGTTTATGAAAGGGAGGACCTCAAGAGCTAAATTATTTTGTATTTTATTCCAGACAGAAGGAGCATAAGAGCTAAAAGATGTCTTACCTAATTCAGTGCGTATTGATGGAATGTGTAGAAATAACTTACTTATAGATCTGGTGCTATAAGCACTGGTTTGATATGATAACAGACAACAAATGTAAGAAGGAAGTTTACCAAGTAATGCTTTGGCTATGAACATGAGAATGTGACCTTGCCTCCTAAGTGACAAGGAGGTCCATTTGACCATTTCGTATAAATTACAATGGTGTGTCCTTGAATTTGCACCCGTCACAAAACGTAATGCTGCATGATACACTACATCCAGCTTTCTTAAAAAAGAAATTGGAGCATGCATGTATAAGATGTCACCATAGTCTAGCATGGGTAAGAAGGTACACTGAACCAATCTGAGCCGGGCAGCAAAAGGGAAACATTTTTTCAATCGAAAGTAGAAACTTAGCTTGGGTCTAAGCTTTTTAAGAAGATTATCAATATGTGTTTCATAGTTTAGCTTTTCATCAAGCCAGATCCCTAAGTATTTGTAACATTTTACCCTATCTAACAGAGTGCCATCAAGAGTGGAAACTTCAATATCTGTTAATGCTGAACGGGAACGAGTAAAAATCATGTATTTACTCTTTTTTGCATTTAAAACTAGTCTCAATTTGACTAAAGATGACTGCAGTAGACTGAAGGCAGTCTGTAGATCATCTACCACTGTCCTTACGGATGAAGCCACAGTATTAAGGACAGTATCATCTGCGTAGAGGTGTACCGTTGCAGGATACAGACCAACACAAAGGGTATTAATATAGATGGTAAATAATATGGGCCCTAATATTGAACCTTGTGGCACACCCATCTTTACCTCCACTAAGGCAGAACTGCTGTTATCTACATGTACGCATTGAGTTCTCCCAGATAAATAATTAAAAACCCATTTCAGAGTTGAGTCACTAAAACCAATATGCTGTAGACCAGGGGCGTAGCTAGGCCTTTTACTAGGGCACGTGCCCTAGTAAAAATCAGCTGTGCCCCAGTAAAAAAAATATAGAAAAAAAAAGAAAAAGCTATATGATTTTATTTAATAACAACCCGTTTTCGGCGTGCGCAGTACATATGCGAATTGAGATCGAGTGAAAGAGAATGGGTTTGTAATTCCAAATGTTATACTTGTGTCTTATGAATAGCCTACCTGATCTCTGGTCTGAGACATTCTTTCCACAGTCATATGCATGCGCATCTGGCTTCGTGTGCCAAACGGCGATGTAGGCTACTTTAAGGTGAAGATATACGAAGTTCCGATAACAAAAGTAGCTGTACATGCTGTGCATTTCTATTGATATAAAAAAAATACAGGAAACCAGGACAGGATGGATGAGGAGAGGTACAATTCTGGGTGTCAATGCTGCTAGGTTTGTAATGCGTTGAATGAGTGAAACGGAGACGTCTGACCTCCAATGGAAAGCTCCGGTGGTCTTATATAATTTTTATTCATTAACTGAAATGCCCGAAATCAAGAGCTACAGCTACAGCGCAACTCAAGCATAGCAAACTTTACTCACAATCTCAGTTCAATGAGGTTGGCCTCTGATACTTAAATAACATTTACATGTTACATGTATATGTTGTATTATACTACTTGCATGCGTCTCTGTGGTTACATTTACGCGCACCAAGGCACAGCACTGGCCTCTTATTCGCCTCCGTCCAGAACTCGGTATTTTTTCGAGCCGAAAATAAGTTTGTTGATTAATCTTATTGCGCTGCGCTATAGGTTGCAATACATATCGCGGGTGAATTGATTTTGCTTCATTGTCTTTAGGAAGCTTTATATTGGCTCTTACAGTAGAGGTATTTGGTATTAAATTAAACTACACAACCAGATATATCCATTGGTATTATTGCTTGCGCACTTGCTTGAGAATAAGGTGGTTACATTTCTATACAAAGATCAACAGAAAACTCTTTATCTGGTGTTATAGAGTACACTTTGCCAAAATCACCACACATTATAACTAGGCTATTGGAACTCAACAGATGCAACTCTTTAAATTGACAAAATTAGAAGCAAAATTGACCTTGTCTTAATGTTTACATTTACAAATTGGCAGTGCACCGTTCATCCATAGGTCCGTGTAACGCTTTGCAGTGCTTTGATCCATTTTTAGAATTAACATGGACAAGATGAAAATTGGGTTCAAAACTTAAATTTTCCATTTATCAGACAACTCAGATAATAGGTAATTGATGCTGTTTGTGTATTTCATTGTTGTTTGTCGGTTGCTTTTGAAAGAGTGGATAGTTGAATTTGACAACAAAGTAAAAATGAGTCAATATTTCAATATTCCATTTCTGCGCCGTGGTTGGACTGAACCATGCGCGCTGAGGGATGTCTTGGTTCAGGTAGGCTAGAAATGAGATGGATGGACTCGAGACGTAACGTTACAGACTTCACAGAACAACTAGCCCACCATCAGGCTTACCTGCAAACTTTCTAATACAGAAACCAATGAAGTTGTTGCATGATTTAATATTTTCATGTTTTACCGTGCCTTATTGGAACACCTCCACCGGCACCGCCCTTACGCACAATCAATTCAGTGAAGAAACGGTGATGTAGAGGGTTGCCTATGCCACCTTGGATATATTTGGGGACGATATAGGAATAACATTTTGTTTAGATCAAGGGTCTCCAACAGGTAGGCTAGTTCAGGGGCTGCTCGCCACTTGAGTAGCTCAAAGAGTCACAGGAAATGTAAATTAATTTCATAACATCCTAATCACAAAATCTTGATATCTTCCTACTGCTTTAATGCTCTCTGATTAGAAGTTATGTTGGTAGAGTGCACCAGATTTGGCTATAACTACAGAGACGCAGATGTAGCCTACATTATCAATGTGACAAGAGTAAGTTTATGAATGACCTCTTGGCTATTTCAAAAGCAAAGCAGACGTCAGCTGAACCAAAGCTTCGCATATGGTTACAGCGCAACTGTACACGGTAACCCCCAACCAGGTGGCGAGAGGCCCGAGCTACCTGTTGGAGACCCTTGGTCTAAACAAAATGTTGTTCTTATATCGTGCTCAAATATAGCCTAGGTGGCATAGGCAACACTCGGCATCACAGTTTCTTTACTGATTGATTGTGCAAAGATCTAAGTGTTCCAACTTGGCCACAGTGAACATAAATCACAACCTCATAGGCTTCTGTATTAGAAAGTTTGTAGATTAGCCTGCAGGTGGGCCAGTAGTTCTGTCAGGTCTGTACGTCTCGAGCTGACTTGATAAGTCTATCCATCTCATTTATAGGCCTCTCTCTACAAAAGACAACTGGCGCTACCTGAACCAAGACATCCCTCTGCGCGCTTGGTTCAGTCCAACCACGGCGCAGAAATAGAAAATTGAAACACTGACTCATTTTTACTTTGTTGCCAAATTCAACTATCCACTCCCTCAAAAGCAACCATCAAACAACAATGAAATGCACAAAAAGCACCAATTACCTATTATCTGAGTTGTCTGAAAAATGGAAAATTGAAGTTTTGGACCCAATTTTCATCTTTTTCATGTGAATTCTAAAAATGGATCAAAGCACTGCAAAGCGTTACACGGACCATCTATACCTATTAGGCTACCTCAGTAATTTTTTGGAAGGGTAGGGGTTCTATTTCAGTCCTTACAGACCGCCAGAGGCAGTCGAAGACTAGTGGAATTCCCCATGCGCTCGCGCATTGGTCGAGAAAGTATAAACATTATGTCATCACGTGACCATGCCACCGCGAAGTACAGTATAAATACCAATAACGCGGGCATGATGGTCTCAAGGTCTTGAGATTCTTTGGATTATACCCGGATTTATTCGTTTTGCATCGAGACATTGTGCAGCCGCCAAGCGAGCAGCAACAACCTTGCCCTCGAAGGCTGTGTCTCCCTCATCTTGACAGCTCCGTTTCTCTCTCTCAGGTGAGTAACGTTACTAAGTTTAAGTGAGTGTCCGCGTTTGAGCGGCTCCTCTCACTGTCTGCTTCTACCCTCATTTTCCGGCAGTTAGCGACTAGCCGTGATTAGCCTACTGGCCTCTTTTGAGTTGCCTTTATTGAATTTCATTATTTTTTTCGTTGGCTACGCTTTGTTTATCCCTTTGGGCTTTCGGGAATTTCTGTTTTCCCTTCACCCATTGTATTTGAGTGTCCGTGTGCTAATCGGCTCCACTCTTTTTGTTGCTTGTTCGAACGACCATTCTGCTGGCCTGTTCGAGATAGCTTGCAGTCAGACACCTCTCCCGGCAGCCTCATTGTTGTGCTGCTTACCCTACCGTTGCATCACCAAGCCTAACGCCAGAGTTGGAGCTTGGCTGCCATACTTTTGTGTCGCTTTCCTGCTCTTGCTTTGTCAAGCCTGACGCCTGAGTTTGAGCTTGGCTGCCTCGTTTTAGCATCCGGTATTCAGGTAAGTACTGAGCGCCCTTTGGCTGCTATATCATTGTGTTGCTATCCTGCTCTTGCTTTGTCAAACCGGACACCTTAGTTTGAGCTTTGCTGCCTCATATTAGCATCTGGTAATCAGGTAAGTACCGAGCGCCCGTGTCTGACCGGCTCCGCTCCAGTGTTTCACGGACTCGCTTTAGCTACCGTTCACGGTGCATCAGTGGCGCTATATTTGTTAGCTGCTCACTAACTGTTCTGAATTGCAACACCATGGAGGCTGTTTGGTGTGTGCGCTGCAATGCCACCATGAATGTATTGGATGGCCATGATCACTGCCCTTCTTGTCTGGGCGTTAACCACTTGCGTGAGGCGTTAACCAATCCCTGCGCGGCCTGTAGCATCATGCCCTTGGAGATGCGGCGCTTGCGCTTAGCCGGGCTAGAGGCTACTTCTGACACTTCTCTCCCCCCCTCAGGGGTGTGTGCTGACGACAGGAAGAGGAAAGCAGTAGAGCCCCTTGGTGGCAAAACTAAAAAGAAAGCTTCCTCCACAGACATGGCTCGCAAGCTAGCTGAGCTGTCCTCTACTGTTGAGCAGTTGCAGGCCTTGCTCTATGCTCACCCAGCTCCTGCCGCCGGAATACAGGCCAGCGAGGAGCGTGCTCCACCCGCACCCCCATCTCAGCATAGTGCATCTATCCTCTCTCATGCAGATGCAGAAGATGCGCTCTCTGTAGCCGCCTCTGAATCCCTATTCACAGCTCACACTCGTGGTGATAATGGTGAGGAAGAATCAGCGGCCGGCGAAGAGGAGCATCCCCCTTCTCGCTCACACAGTGAAAGTGGCTCAGAGCCGCGGAGCTCTGTTTCAGCCGCGGCCACTTCAGCCTTACCCATCCAGGGTACGCTTAAAGTAGCCCTAGCCAGGCTTAAGCTGGATGTTCCACAGGCTACACCGGGAAGCTCTAGCCTCTTGCGCCGCCCTGCAGGGACCTCTGAGGAGCTCCGCATGCCACAGTGCCCTGACTTCACCGGCGTTCTTACTGAAGCTTACGGCATGGCCATGGCTTCTAGGCCTGACCGTACAATTTGTGCACTTGCAGCGATGGTGGAGCCTGACACCGTTGGCCTTGGACGGATGCCCAATGTGGAGTCCTGCGTAGCCTCACTCATCATCTCTCCTGACGAAGCCTTGAGACAGGTGATCCGCTGCCCTAACCCAGAATGCCGCCGCACGGACGACCTCCTCGGCAGAGCTTACAGCGCTACAGCTTCTCTGGGCAGAGTTGGCAACTCTTTAGCACATCTGCTGCTAGCCTTGAACTCCTCTCTTCCACCCACTGCGGATTCGACAGTGGTTGAACTTTTGAACGCCTCCCTGCAAGCGGTCGGTGCCATAGCCAATGAGGGTGGCCGAGCCCTGGGGCTCCTAGTACAAGCCAGGAGGCAGGTGTGGCTAGCGCAGTCTCCCTCCCAGAGCCCTGTCGGAATAGTTTGAGGGCTCTGCCCTTACTTCCAGGACAGATTTTCGGACCGGCAGCGCAGGAAGCTCTTGAGCGCCGCATGCTTGTCTCCGAAACTCGGAACCGTCTCATCGGCCCCCAGCCCGCCTTTAGATGCCCTTCCCAGGCTCCTCAGACTCGGCGTCGGGATCATGCCCCCCGCCAGCAGGCCGCCCCCTTTCGGACCCCGCCTCCCCGCCCTGCCCAACCTCGCCCCCGCCCCCGGGGACACGCCCATGGCTCTGCGCAGGCATCCGGCCACCGGGAGCCTCAGCCCTTTAGGCCTTCAGGGGCTCAGTTTCGCCAGCGCCCCCCAAGGGTGCTAAAACCACTGCGCCACGACGCTGACTCCCTCGGGTCGCCGGCGGGACGGTTTACAAGGGCCCATCTAAACCGTTGGAGAGAAATAACCTCCAATCGTTGGCTCCTGCACACGCTTTCGGAGGGCTACCGTCTCCAGTTCCGCCGACGACCCCCATTGCATGCCACTGTAAGGCCCACAGTGGTCCGCAACCCAAGCCAGACGCATGCTCTTCGAGCAGAAATTTTCGAGCTCCTGCGGAAAGGGGCAATAGAACAGGTGGACCCTCAGGCCCACCCGGCCGGATTCTACTCAACCTACTTTCTTGTCAAAAAGAAAGATGGTGGGTTCAGACCCATCCTGGATTTGAGGGGTCTGAACTGCTACCTCAAACATCTGTCGTTCCGCATGCTGCGGTTAAAGGATGTCATTCAGGCAGTAACGCCTCAAGCATGGTTTACTTCAGTGGATCTAAGAGATGCATATTTCCATGTGCCTGTCGCCCCGGATCATCGGCGCTTCCTCAGGTTCGCCTTTCAGGGAAGAGTGTTTCAATATTGCGTCCTACCATTCGGCCTCTCTCTGGCAGCCCGCGTGTTCACGCGGTGTGTCCAGATTGCCCTAGAGCCATTACAGCGCCAGGGACTTTTGGTGTTACCCTACCTGGACGACTGGCTCCTCATTGCACACACCCCAGAGCAGGTGGCTGCGCACACGCGCCAGCTGTTGAGTCATGTCACAGACTTGGGCTTTGCCGTCAACTGGGCGAAGAGCTCCCTCACTCCATCTCAGTCAATAGAGTTCATTGGGATGAGCCTGGACTCCAGGCGGAGGCTGGCCTCCCTCACTCCAGCCAGACAGCGTTCCATCAGGGGCACCCTGGCACTGGTCCGCAGAGGCCGGTGCTTAACTCACCTGACACTGCTTCGTCTGGCGGGGCTTTTAGCGGCGGCAACATCAGTGGTGAGGCTGGGCCTCTTACACCTGCGCCCCTTCCAGCGCTGGCTGAAGGCCAAGGGCCTCTCCTCCGTTCAGCACAGGTACAGACACATACGCATCTCACGGAATTGCGTGAAGGCGCTCCTACCATGGCAGCAGGGACCCCTCCTGTCCACGGGAGTTCCACTAGGCCCCCCGCCAGCACGACGGGAAGTGGTGACGACGGATGCCTCCTTAACAGGATGGGGAGGGGTCTGGAACCACCTAGGGGTGCAGGGGAACTGGGACTTGGAGCTCCGCTCTCAGCACATCAATCTGTTGGAGCTGTTAGCTGTGTGGCTAACGCTACGCCACTTCAGAGCCAGCCTGAAGGGCAAGCATGTGTTGGTGCGGACCGACAACACTTCAGTGGTGTTCTTCATAAACCATCAGGGGGGAACACGATCTGGACAGTGTCTGGCCCTGACTCAGAAGCTCCTCACCTGGGCAGACAGGAATCTACTGTCTCTCAGAGCGGCCCATCTACCGGGGATTGCGAACAGCACAGCAGACTCCCTCTCCCGGGGAGCTCTGCGTGCAGCGGACTGGTGCCTCAACAGGGAGGTGGTCCAAATGTTGTGGAGGACGTACGGTATGGCGGAAGTAGACCTGTTCGCCACCCAGCAATCGTCACAGTGCCCGTCTTGGTTTGCGGAACTGGACGAACCAGGGGCCCTGGGCCAAGACGCTCTGTCTCACGACTGGCCCGCTTGCCTGCTTTATGCTTTTCCTCCTCTCCCCCTCGTCTGGATGACTCTCATGCGAATCCAGGAGACGAACTGCCGGGTCTTGCTGATAGCCCCGCACCTGCCACACAAGCCATGGTTCCCTCTGTTGCTGTCCCTTGTAGCGGCCCAGCCCTGTCCCCTACCGTGCAGACAGGATCTGCTATCGCAGATGCAGGGGGCCCTCTGGCACCCGCATCCGGACAGGCTGAAGCTCTGGGCGTGGCCACTGGGGTCGAGCTGCAGCTCTTGGATTGTTCACAGGGGGTTCGGAACACTGTTCTGAACGCCCGCGCCCCTTCGACACGCAACCTATACAGCAATAGGTGGAAGCTTTTCTCGGCCTGGTGCTCCAACCAGTCCTTGAACCCTTATTCATGCCCTGTGCCTCAGATACTTGAATACCTTCAGTGTTTATTGGACGCCGGTAAGTCCCCGGCCACAATAAAGGTTTATGTAGCCGCCATTGCAGCTCATCATGAGTTCATTGAGGGAACGTCTGTGGGCACGCATAGACTCATTACAGCTTTTCTTAAAGGCGCCTTTCGTCTGCGCCCACCAAGCCGCGTGAAAAGCCCACAATGGGATCTGCCCCTTGTTTTGGAGGGCCTATGCGAGGCCCCTTCGAACCGCTTGAATCGTGTGACATTAAGTGGTTATCGTGCAAAACTGCCTTTTTGTTGGCCATAACATCCGCTAGGCGGGTCTGTGAGATTCATGCCTTGTCAATTAGCCCTCAGTGCATGCGCTGGGGCCCTGAAAACAGTTCAGTAACCTTGTGGCCTAACCCTGCGTTCCTTCCCAAGGTCATGTTGCCTCAGTTTGTAAATAGGCCTTTCTCCTTGTCTGCGTTCAATCCGGCATCTGAGCCGGGGCGTAGGGCTTTGTGTCCTGTTCGCGCCTTAAAGCAGTATGTTTCAGTTACTTTGCCCTGGCGGACATCCGACCAGCTGTTCGTTTGTTTTGGCGGAAATAACCGTGGCGCAGCTCTCTCCAAGCAGAGGCTTTCACATTGGGTCACAGACACGATATCTGTTGCCTATCAGCGTCGGGGGCAGGCTGCTCCTGCACCCCTGAAGGGGCACTCTACTCGGGCTGTATCCACTTCCTGGGCAGCATTGTGCGGTGCTCCCTTGGATGATATCTGTTCAGCTGCTACTTGGGCTTCGCCGAGCACTTTCACGAGGTTTTATCGTTTGAATGTGGCATCGCCGGCCCTGGCACTTGCAGCTAAGCTGCAGTCTGTTTTTCCGGGTCCTGAACTGGCGTCCTCGTGACATGTTGGCATACGTCTTCCACTAGTCTTCGACTGCCTCTGGCGGTCTGTAAGGACTGAAATAGAACGCTGGTTACGAATGTAACCGTGGTTCTATGAAGGAGTGGAAGACCGCCAGAGTCTCTGGTCACTCGGAGTGGCGAGAATGTCCATTGAGACCGTCATGCCCGCGTTATTGGTATTTATACTGTACTTCGCGGTGGCATGGTCACGTGATGACATAATGTTTATACTTTCTCGACCAATGCGCGAGCGCATGGGGAATTCCACTAGTCTTCGACTGCCTCTGGCGGTCTTCCACTCCTTCATAGAACCACGGTTACATTCGTAACCAGCGTTATTGAGCAGTCCCCCCAGGATTTCGCGGGGCTTTTTTGTGATTGTTGCGATCCAAAATGCTTGATTTCGCGGCAGCTTTTCTGAAAAGTTGCGGCAGAAGTTGCACTGATTATTGTGAGAAAATTGTGGGGGCCAGGAAAAGTTGCGGGGGGGGGGTTTAAATGTGTTTGATGATGGTAGGTGGTTATAGCTATGCAGTGAACAATGCCATATTGCAACTATAGGTTTTCTTTTATCTTGAGGTTGTTTACCATCTACAACTGCAGAATGCACATCATGGATGGCTGATGGCAATTATGGTTTTAGTTATCAACCCTTTATATGACTACGTGCCATCCAAGTTCATCTGTAAACCAGAGCAAAATATTATATTAAAAATATATCTGAAATAGTGATGAAAGTGCTGCTTTAAAGCAAAGAAGGAGGGAGTGGTTGTTGCATGTCATCATCTTCCGCTTCATCATATTCATCACCATAACCTTAATCATATTGGGCTTGATTGATTGCACTGAGTAGACTGTATTTAGGCATTAGTAAAACTGTGGTATACCTAATGTGAAGCCATTGCCAGGGAGCTAGCACTCTTTATATATTTAGAAGCTACAAGTGAAGTAGTTCCACAGCAAGAAGCCATGAGCCATGTTATACAATAAATAACTTTTGCGTGGCAATTACTTGTCTGAAAGAAAAGAAAATCAGCTTAATTTTAATGCAAAAATATAAAAGCCATCTAATAAGCTTTGTACTTCACACAAGCCAAAAAGGATTTGATATCTTAAAACATGGAAAAGATGCAGGCTAACTTACACAAACAGAATTTTTTTTGCTGTTCTGAATTCTGATAGACCTAAAGAATGGGAATCAACTTAATGTGCGTTTAGTGTCCTGTGACAAAGGACAAATCAATTTTGTCGAATTCTTCGTGGAGATAGTTCTAGTGTAGCCTACATTAGCAATAGGCTAACTCTCAACTCCGCTTGAATTCGTCATTTAGATAACTTGTGATTTTGGAATGCACACGCGCGCGCACACACGTGGAGGGAGAGAGAGACAGACGCGCGCAACGGAAGACGGCTCATTCAGTCCAATGCGCACTTGCCTCATAACATAAACGTAACGTAAATGGCAATAGCCAGTGTTGGGGATAACGCGTTACAAAGTAACGCGTTACTGTAATTTCGTTACTGTTGTCAGGAACTTAATAACGTAACGCATTACAGTTCAAATTTCACTAACGTCATTACAGTTACTAGACTATAGTAACGTTCGTTACAGCGTTACCCACGATTTTTTTCAGTGAGATTCAGATTAACAAATTTACATGTAGGCTAAATCAGTGAGCTACCGGTAGGCCAACATGACCGCGTTGTTTTTATTAGTGGCGCATGTGTGCCCAACTGGTTGCTGTGGAAATCGATTGATTCAGTGAGAGGGAGATGGAGGAGAGAGAAGTCATGGAGAACACTGGCATTTGCATTATTTTCAGGTAGTTGCCTTCAAAGGCAAAAACATGTCGGTTAAGTGCTCGCTATGTCCTGGTGATAAACAGCTTTCCACTTCTACACAGTCAATGAGCAATTTGTCGAAGCACTTGGCCAGACAGCACAGTCGTACAAAGCTGGTGGCTAAAAATCCCCATAGCCACCGTCCCGGTAATGATGAGACTGCCCCAGCACCCAAACAGGCGAAACTTAGCCTACATCAGGAGAGGCAGGATTACGACAGGTAACATCGCAGGCAGAAATAAATAATCTAGTTGCAGCCTAGCCTATGTTGTGGAGGACATGGTTCCGCTGTCAACAATAGAATCCCCCCGTTTTAGGAGAATAGCCTATTAAGCAAAATACCAACAACGCGAGCTCCCATATCAGACAGAAAAACATTTTCGAGCTACTTGAGCAAATGTTATGCTGTAATCGAATCGGATCTCAAAAAGACATTTGAGACCACAGAATTCGTTTCTACAACGGCAGATATATGGAGTGCTAACGTTAACAACAAAAGTTATCTCGGAATGATTGCTCACTGGATTGATGAAAACTTTCAGCGCGAGAAGGCTGCCATTGCCTGTAAAAGGGTTAGAGGGAGACATAGGCTACATATGACGTTATAGCCAGCGAAATAGAGCAAGTTCATTCAAGTTATGGGCTGAAAGTAAAGTAACGAGTAAAGTAACAAGTTACTTTTTTAAATTAGTAACGAGTAAAGTAATGTCATTACAATTCAAAGCAGTAACGAAAGTAAAGTAATTAGTTACTGTTTTGCACAGTATTTGCACAGCAAAACAAGGAGCAGGAAAGCTCTACACCCGTTGATCTTTCACTCGCGAGTGATTGGTGATATTTCGAGAAACCTTCCAGGAAGTTGCGGGAAAGGTGCGGTGATTCCTCAAAATTGCATGGCCGCGATGAAGTGGCGGGGATTGGTTGAAGTTGCATTGAAGTTGCAAATCGCAACATCGCGAAATCCTGGAGGGTCTGATTGAAGGTGGAGGCCTGTGCCCCAGTAAAAATTCATCTCTAGTGACGCCCCTGCTGTAGACGTAACAAAAGAACATGATCAACGCAATCAAAAGGGGTTGGCAAGTCGCTGCGTCGCCACAGTCGAAAACTTCATGTCCGTGTCTATCGGCTAGCAGCTAGTATCATAAGCCCCGTTTCCATTACTGCTAAAGCGTGCCGTGTCGAACCGTGCCGAACCGTGCCGAGCTGGTACCACAGTACCTTTCGTTTTCCACTTTATTAAAAGTACCGTTCGGTTGCTATAGTGACAGTGGAGTAAACTATGGTAGCGTCACCAACTTGAAAAGACGGCAAGAACAATCGCTACAGTGAATGAAATAAATCGGTTTTTGTTTCATCTTGGTAAGTGGCTGTTTGCCACATACAACACCTTTATTTGGGGGAAATTACATTATTTGCCTTGCCATCAATCCTGTCGTGCTAACACTGCTAGTTAACTGCTGAGCTAGCTGTCAAGGGCTTGTTTAGAATGTTAGCATTATGACGCTAGCAAGAATAGCAACCACTCAATCCACACGTCATAATATAGTACCAGTTCAGCACGCTTGGTACCTCGACTGAAGGTGGTACCAGCTGGTACCAAAAATCGTACCAGTTCCATGGTACCAGTACCAGATTTTGCCAGTGGAAAAGCAAAATAAGCGAGCCGAGCCGAACCGAACCGAGCTGGTACCATGCAATGGAAACGGGGCTATAGGCTATCAAATTCCATTGCAAGTTGATGAAAATGGTGCAGTGCTGTGTAAAAACAGAAACGACGTGAACAAGGAATTTCCTTTTTACCGCTTTCCTGTCGACGAAAATGTGAGCAAAGAGTGGCTGAAGTTGATAAGGTAAGTTGGATTTCAAAATCTTGATAAATACAGCTTAATGTTAGGTAGCATCAGCTGACTAGGGTGTTGTTAAAGTTAGGCTAGCTGTGGGAAAGCTTTGACGTTTGGCAAACCCAATTTATTTTTTGTTAACAAACTAATATTTTGATGGAAACATCATATAGAGTCTATTCACCATGAAATTAATGTTAAAGTAAGGAATTGGGCTACCAGTTGAAGTTTATTATGATAGTTGAAGGAAGATGTTCCTTGGGAAACAGCTGGCAGATCAGCTGGCTTGACCGTGTTGTTAGCTGTGGGAAAGCGGTTAGCTCTGCCATTTAGCCTAATTGTTCAAAAAAAACGATTTTATCTCGTTTTAACAAACTAATATTTTTATGGTAACATGGTATAGGCAGACATCTCAAGTCTACCGGATTACGTCCGCGAGTGATTTAAAATCTCTCGCGAGTCGAAAGAAATAACCTCTTGTGCTGTCGGTAAAGTTCCTTTGAAGTGGCGCAGCAAATCACTTTGTCAGTAAAACCAGTTTCTTAGGGCAATTGGAAATATATAAAGCATTTGAGCCTAAAGTATGCTCAAGCATTGTAGGCATAGCATGATGCTGTTTATGCTTGGTAGAAATATGTAGAAAATATTTCTCTTCCTTTTAAGACAGGTGATGACAGCTGAGTTAACGTTAACAGTTTAGGATCTTTTAATTTGCAATGCATTTTGAATAGCATATGGGATAAAAATGATACCAACAGAAGCATGGACTGGTTATGGACAGTAAAATACTGTATAGTAGCCTTTTAATAGAAAAGTAGTAATATATTTTAAACTCTTTTTATGGGATGGGGGGCACCTCCCTGAATTGAGCTTCTTTAGGTTAGGATGTCTGTATAGGCCATGAGAAATGGCAAAGTAACACACTACTAGTCAAAGTTTATTATGATAGAGGGAGTCTGTGATGCAAAATAACGTTAGTAATGAGTTTCTGTTTGTTTTTTGTTTTCTGGACCAACACGATTTGCCTGGAACGAGGGAAAGGCTTTTCAGCCCATCAGCTATCCAGCCAGACGACTGAAGACAACGCTCCCTGTCACTGAAGAAGACGAGGCAGAGGCAGGCCCATCCCATCTTGATGTTCAACATGCCCGTACAACTGAATTGTCGCAAATTGAAAATGAACAGCTAAAAGAAGGAAATTCCAGATTGAACACACAATTAGAGAATCAAAACAAACCTTTTCATTTGACCAAATATCCTCTGTGTCCCGTAAAGTCATTTATTTACACAGGCTTGCCTGATACTGCCACAGTTTTCTTTCTAGAAGCCCTTCTTTCCAAGTTTCCCCTCAAGTATCAGTATGATTGGACTGTCCAAATTATGCCACTTATTGATCATTTACTAATAACTCTGATGAAGCTTCAGCTGAATAGTGGGATCGAAGACCTCTCCACCAGTTGTAATTGCAGTGTGTGCTTGATGAAGTTACAGACACCCATCCTGAGGGAAATAGACCATTGATCATACCAATTATCACAAATAATATTTGATTTTTTAAGAAATATTGTATATAAATAAATGTTATAGATTGTCTAAATTGTGTTTGTATCTGTTGCATTATATTCACACAATAATATTGTTTAATATTGTTTAATCCTCCATCAGTAGAATTGATATTTAAGATAAGTACTGGGCATTCAAAAAAGTACAGAATGTGCACACATCAGTGGCACAGGTACAGGACAAAGCAAGATAACTTAAAGGAAATAATACAATTAATGTGCCATGAAATATTTGGAAGCATAGAACAGTATTAAGTACTTGGACATTCCCTTCATAAGGCTAGATGCAAGATGGCAAAAAACATGTTGTGTCCAATGTGAATTCAATGGTTACTTTCATGTTCCCTAATTTCAGAATGTGTAAAATAACATGACACAAATATCAGTAAATAAGTTCAGTAAGTTAACATTTATTTGTTAGTGAATGCGGCAGAAAACAATTCTTGTAAACGGTTTCTAAAACCTCAAGGTTGCTTGCCCATGCTGGATCTTTATTAATGTCAATGATGACAAAGTCCAGGGGCGTCCATACCACAAGATAGCAGGTGGTAGTTCCTGTCAGGTGCAGGTTGCCCTGAATCTGGTGCCAGTGATTGTGTCTTTTTTAACATCAGTAGCCCGGTGACATCATCGATCTGAAGAAAAAAGTCCTTCGTCTTCTGCCTGCAGGATGGTCCTCTCTCTGGCTGAATAGGGACATTTTACCTCTACAAGGCTGTTGCTCGACAGTACCATTCCATCCGGGGAGGCACCAAGCAGCCCACGGTCAAACAGGAACAGTCCCTTCTCCTGAATGGTCACACCACTGCGCTCCATATACAGTTCTTTGGCCTCTTGCTCGTGTGCGATTCCCCAATCACATGCCTGTGGACAGAAAATGTGTTATATTTTGCCAAATGGATTGTACATAGCACACATTAGACAGTATAGTACACTTGTATATCAGTCCATTTTACTGAAAATCAGTGTCCACTACTCACACAAGCTCCTTGTTTGGGGTTGTTTTTGCCCAGCAGCATTTTGACTAGCGAAGGTGGGAAATACTTTCTTCTCACTGCAGCCAAAACCAACCCAAAGTTGCTGGCTGTGAGCCTCTT
>JAODXP020005896.1:0-2500 GCA_027497455.2 Sardinella longiceps | reverse complement strand
TTAATTTCTGTAATTTCTTCATATGCAATCTTACTGTTCTTGTGTTGCGTTAGTAAGTCAATGTATGTGACATATACAGTAACAGTATACCTCCTTGAAACCTGTCTGAACGCGTAAGGAGGCAACAAGCTCAATGATTCATTAGAATACCAAACACCTTTGGGGGGATTACCCACAACATCGTCACGCATGTGTGTGTGTGTGTGTGTGTGTGTGTGTGTGTGTGTGTGTGTTGCCAGAGCGAAATCCCCAAAACAAAGCACAAGCTATAGCTTTCAAAGTGCTTGTTTTTTCCATGTAGAAATACAGGCTTTCATTCTTTCTGTGTTGCCATGATTCCATGAGAGTGTGTAATCTCTAAGCAAGGCAGGGAGCCATATTATACTATAAGTCTGTATCTACATATATGTGCTGTGGAGTACCTCAGGGGTGAATCCATGGTCCAACCCAAGCCAGAATTTCATTTGGGGGCCCTGTAGAACCTGATAATGTAATAACTCCCGATAATGTAATAATAATTCCCTCATAAGTCCCCAAAACATGTAATAAAACCTGATAATGTAATAAAATCCCAATAATGTAATACGGTGCATTTCTTAATAATGTAAAAATCGGAATACTGGAAATGAAATGTAACATTTTATCACATGATCAGCATACCGATTTTTACATTATTGGGAAATGCACCGTATTACATTATCAGGATATATTACATTATCAGGTTTTATTACATGTTTTAGGGACTTTTTTAGGGAGTTTTTATTACATTATCGGGAGTTATTACATTATAGGGTAATTATTACATTATCAGGTTCTACAGGCCCCACTACCTCTACCTTAGCACAGCCCATGGAACTAATGTTGCTTAATTATTCCATAGGCCACACACTGTGTGTAGGTGTGTAACCTTGCCACTATTGTCAGCATTATAGCTTACATCATACTGGTGTCATTCTGGCTATTGGTTTTAACCTTATAGAGGTACCAAACTATGTGTGTAAAGTATGTGTGTGTCTGTCTGTGTGTGTGTGTGTGTGTGTGTGTGTTTAATTACATTATCTCAGAGCTCTTGGGGGGCCCCTGAAGCATGGGGGCCCTGAGCGGCCGTGTAGTTCAAGTATGCCTTAGGCCGTCTCTGCATGGTCCCTCAGATTCAGAGCTGCTGTCGGAGTGAATACAGACAGGTGGAAAGGTCAGCACCCATAGGACTGAACTACAAGACAGACTGTAGGTCAGGCTGTACTGTAGGTTCATAGCCAATGACAGAGAGAGCTAATTCACTGGCTCTAACAAACAAAGCAATATGTTTTGATTTCCTCATCTATAAACACACGTTTCCATGTGAATATTCTATCTGCAGAATGTGATTATGCCAGGCCATTATAACCCAGTGAGTCACCGATGCCTCGCGGCTCTCTTTTGTTTTCCCACAGAGAAATGGACGTGTTTTGAAAGGCACGGCTCCAGTCCAGAGTTAAGTGAAACTGCGTTAGTGAGTGTTGGTGCACTCCGCTCGACCCGAGGGACTTCTCCTCATCTTCCCCAATAACGGCTTAAAATTTCAGAACCGACGCCTTTGATGCCGTTTCCCTCAGGGACCTTCCTGACAGCTCGGATTCTCTGCTGCAGTTGAGACGTCTGGCCAAGGAAATGTTAACATGAGATCTAAGCAAAGATTACCTTGTTAAAATGCCTGTCAGCTTTCTCCCTCTCTCTCTCTCTCTACCACTTCTGCCCCTCTCTCCCTCTCTCTTTCTATACCTCTCTCTTTCCTAACTCTCTCTCTCTTTCTCCCTCTCTCACACCTTTGTCTCTCTCTCTCTAACTCTCTCTCTCTCTCTCACTAACTCTCTCTTTCCTAACTCTCTCTCTCTTTCTCCCTCTCTCACACCTTTGCCTCTCTCTCTCTCTCTCTCTCTCTCTCTCTCTCTCTCTCTCTCTCTCTCTCTCAGCGTTTAAAGGGAAGTTTGGTTTTTAGCATGTTTAGCCCCTTTTCTGGAGTGTCTAGGATTAAATTGGAATCATCAACACCGAAATTTTGACAATTGCTCCTGTCTCTGATATTTGGCTCATTTAGAATCCCCCCTTTTCTGCTTCAGAATGGCTTCCTTTGTGCATGTCCGATAATGTCCTTAAAACAACCTTAAACCTTTATTTTAAAACCTATGCTGTTCACCAAGTGTTTAGTGGTGTCCATTGATGTTCTGAAACAATTATAGAAGCAAAGTACAGTTTCTGTCACGTTTTATATGGTATTTTGAATATTCTGGAACTATTTTTTCGGCGTAGCGATACCAACTAGCACAACAAGAAGACAAATACGGTAAAGCTGGATAGGAACGGTATTTTGCTATGATGATTGTTGTGGAACATCAACGAACTCCACTAACCACTTGGTGAGCTGCAAATGTTTTAAAACAAAGGTTTAAGGTTCTTTTAAGGCCATTATCTGACATGCACAAAGCAAGCTATTCTGAAGCAGAAGAGGATTCTTAATGAG
>JAODXP020005895.1:0-10915 GCA_027497455.2 Sardinella longiceps | reverse complement strand
ACCCAGCTAGAAAAAGTCCCCGCCTAGCCAGAATAGTGGCTGATATCGCCCTCCAGTGGTGGTATGGGTAATGGCATTCATTGAGCGATGTTTTTGTAGGCAGGGATTCCCATGCTTGAACTGGTAATGGGAGTCATGACTGTAGCCAGGTATGAGGACATCTAGGTCCGGACCTCAGTCATTTTTAAACTTAAGCGCTGAAAATATGTTTGTACACTATCAAAAATATAAAGGTTAAGATCAAAATGTCTCGAAAAGCGTATTGTTAGTTCTGCTGTAAATGTGCCTGTTTAGTGTGTGTGTGTGTAGTGTGTGTGTGTGTGTGTGTGAGCAAAGTGTGGGTGAGAGCAGCTTAAATGCCTTCCTGAAGGCACCTGTTTTATGGTAACCATTAGCGCATTTTTATAAATCTGTTAATACATTCATTTACAGTATATAATTTTATTTTTTCAAGCAGGGGAGGGGTGATGCTTTACAGTTGTATGATGATGTAGTTCTTGTTATCCTGCAGACCGTCACCATGGAACACCACTATTGATGGGAGGGGTTCGATGTATAGGACCGGAGAAGGAGGCAACTACCAAACAGACTGACCGTAAGAAGATCTGATCATCGGAGCCCAACAATCAGATATCACACAGACTTGATCAGGAACATAGCCTACACTTTCAGTATACACAACTCGGTATCAGCATATCTTCATGAAGGACTTAAACCAACAGCACAGGGCTTAGATACCCACTTGTCTGTATTTTCATGCACATGCTAGTTTTCAGTAAAGATTTGCAGCGAATGCTCACTGTCATCCCTTCTCCCATTACTTTGTGTGTGAATGCTGACTTTCTCATCTTTGTTCATCAAGCTTTGAGCAGTATGCCAGTACATCATGTTTTGCCACCCGCCTTTGGTATAGGATATCATATCAAAAACAGTTTCCTGATCTTCAAATGTAACCTCTAATACTCAATACAAAATATTTGGTCATATTACTACTTCTATGTTTTAATAGTCTTCATTATGCAATTTCATAACATAATGTATTCTTTGCCAATTGTTTTTTGTGTTCTTTGAAAGTACATGTCAATGAAAATTAAATAAAATCTGATCACAATATTGCCCAGAAAAGATTGAAGTGTATATTATACAGGTTAATCTGGTCATAACCCAGGAAGACATAACCTCCTTGGCAGATCCGCCTCCAGGCATGTCCTCCTCAACACTAGCAGATCTCCATTACTGCAGTCCATTTGACTGTCAAAACAAAACTCAATGGCCACCGCCTAACCAAGTTAATATTTCTCTAAATTGCTTATAGTTTTACAGTGGTTTATCAGTCAATTCCTTCAGGGTAGATCAGAGGGGAAGGCCTATGACCTGCCCAACCTATTCCACCAGCTCTAATTGCATGGTAATCATAATGATATTCAGGGGAAATGAAACCACACTGCTGCCACGGAATCTCAGTACTGTTTGTCGCATCTACCTAAGGCAAGTGTTTTCCTTGGCTGTTTATTTTACAATTTTGAAGATTTGATTGACGGCTTTTGAAGGATTGTGTTTGTAAGTTTTCTCACAGTATCAAAATTTGGGCAGACCTGAGAAATTGTTGAGTTTGAGTACAGACTTCAGGCTAGGGCACATACTTTTTTGGGCTCATCTCTAACTGATAGCTAGGCCTATTGGTAAAACTGCTGGTGTACTGTATCTGTCATGGTGTACATCCATGTCAAAGCAGTTATTTTAATGTAGCGTCCATCACTTTTCAAAAGATATCCAAGCATGCAGTTGAAATAGTTTAGGCAGTATTCAGCCTAGAATTGCTTTTGCTTTTATGAGTCTCCGGAAATCACATTATCATCTCAATTTATCTGATTTACCTATAACATAAAATCAATTGAGGAAAGTAGAAAATTAAAAATTATATTATATGGACAATATTGGAATACAGATCTTTCTCTAGGCTATTTTCCCACCCTGAAAATGCAACGTTTTGTTTTATTTGTTTTTGCTCAGTTTTACAGTGGTTTATCAGTCATGCCCATATGGGTAGGTCAGCAGGTAGCTTTATGACCTGCCCAATCAGTTTCACCAGCTTAGTTGAACATTTGTTGTTGTTACATTTAAAGGGAATCGAAACCACAATGTTTCCATATAGGCATTGAGCCAGAGGGTTGGTCAATAGGCTATCACCTGAGGGTAAGTTAAGATTCTGTGTTTGCCGCATAGGTCTGTTTTTGCACGTTTCAACTTATGCAGTTTTGAGCTTCACACATTCTATTATTTTGCTATCAGCCACTCCCACATTGCCTCATTTTAAAATCAAGGCAGTGTTATGAAAGAGGTGGAGGTGTAAAATTGGACTAGACTGATCAACTGTGTGATTAAGTTTGGTTGTCATAAAAATCCACAGAATGTGGACTTTGTCATTAATGTTCGATTATACTATTAAATCCTAGCCTGGCGAATGCCAAACTAAAATCACAAGTGATATTTAGTCTGGGGACCTACCTATTGCATTTCTCGTAACGGAAGCATCGTTTACAATTGTCCATAGCCGTTTATTGGGCACTACGAATGTCTATCATAGCGTCTGTACATACCTCGGAGCCAATACCAGAGCCACCACGTGACGTAAAATGCAATCGAGGGCCGTACAAATCCCTTTTTGTTCTGCGATTGGATACCGAAAGCAGGCGAGAAAAACGGCCATGGTCACCATGCTGCTCTGCAGAGTGAATGAAATAAGCGCGCGAAGGAGCATGGGAACTCCCAGGCTAATTAAATCCAGGAAGAGGATAACAACAACAACACATTCGATTTCTATAGCGCTTTTCTAGACATGCAAAGCGACACCCTAAATCAGACACCCAAAGCGACACCCTAAATCAGCCTTTAATTTTGAAAAAATATTGGAGATTGGAGGCAGGAATAGTTTGCAATATCACTGACCTTCCAAATTTTGTTGTTTTTGCATCTTTAAATTGATATTGTGGCAAATAGGCATAATAATTATGATAAAGCTACAAGAAATTAGTTGTCATTTCAACATAGTATTATGTCTGACAGGTGACTGTAAGCAAACAGAAAGTTTCAGGGCACCATACAGTAGGTTGGCTGAATTAACACAAAACCACAGTTTTGAGATTTGGGGCCGTATTTTTACTGTATTAAACTTGTATCATTTCAACGTGATCGTAGTCTGTATTTGCAGCACCACCTAACATGTTGGGTATGCATCACAATTATGAGAACATAAGACTTTGTTATAGGCCTAGGTCTCTCGACATGTGCAAGATTTAACTGGTGCTGAAAGCAATGTTTCGGTATCATTCAAGCATAGCCCTGTTCCACAAGCCTGCTGACTTCAGTAGATAGCGAGTGGAATGAAAGAATTTGGAACAACATAGTCCGAATGCAAATGAGGATGAGCAAACTATAGGCTACATTGAGTCAATAGCACCAACATTTGACTCTGATAGTAAGATTAGTGGTGCTGTCTACTCAATGCACAGTACACTGCTTGTTCTTTTTTGTATTAGGTTTATACTGTTCCAAATTCTTGTCCTCAAAACTACAGATGACCTTTTAAGAATAGCTGATGATGGTATGTGTTCTGTCCTTGTACTTCTTGATCTTAGCGCAGCCTTTGATACAATAGATCATAATATTCTGCTGCATAGATTGGAACATTGGGTAGGAATATCTGGTACAGCCTTACAATGGTTTTCATCATACTTAACAAACAGGAAGTTTTGTGTTTCTGCAAACAGTTACACATCCACTTTTTCTCCTGTTAAATATGGGGTCCCAGGGGTCAGTGTTAGGACCAATATTATTTTGTTTATACATGCTTCCTCTAAAAACATTCTGTCTCATTTCAGTTTTACGCTGATGATACACAGACATACCTGCCCATCAGTTCCTCTAACCCTATTGCATTGAATTCAGTAAATGAATGCCTTCAGGACATAAAAAAATGGATGTCTAACAACTTCCTTCAGCTGAATTCTGACAAAACTGAAGTGCTTGTCATTGGATCAAAGCACATGACAAAACAAATTACTCCTTCTCGGTCCGTGTATATTTTGGTAATTGGATTTTCCCTTTTTGAATAGGAATTAAAAAGCAAAAAACGACTGGTTTATTTGACTTTCGTTTTGAAGCCCAAAACCAACAATTGAATTATGCAGCATTTTTCTTTCATTTTCATTTTTTGATTACACTTTACAAAATGAAATTCAAAGTCAACAGGAACGGAAAAACGGACCAAAAACAAGCATTATTCATATTCTCGCACCAGAAGCCACGTGCTATATTGATTTAATTTATGAATCGTCCCTGAGCCAACACAATATTTATGGATAAACATAGCCTATCAATTTGCAATCAGCAACTCAACACTCATTACCATGTGATTACGAAACAAAGGAATCTACACAGACAATAGGAAAACTTTAATGCAAACATCCCTTTCAACAAGTGCCACGGGAGCGCGTCCCAAAAAAACTGAAGAGTTTTGCCACCGTCCATCGCGGAACCCTGGATGATGGACACATCAAATAGCCTAGCCTACTGTATCTAATTAAGATTTTATGCCATGTTTTTTTCTTTATTGAATGAGCTGAGCACAAGTAGAACCTAACTGTTCCGCAGTGTCGGCATAGCCCATAAAAAACAATCGTCAAACAACTTAGGCTATTCCAGATGCCCCCACGTCTCTAGGGCCTAAACTCACAGTCCTCACTCGTCACCACATTGGCTATGTTACCCATTACTACAGTTGGGCTATATTATGTGTCCTTGATTAAAAGTGTCTTAGTCATTTTAATTCATTTATTCAGACCCATTTTCCTACGGAGATAGCCAAGGAGCTGCGTCGACCGCATTCGATGTCAGGCCTATAGTTGATATCCGTGCCGTCAGATAAAAATATATGACAGGTTAATGATGAAATGAGTTTTTTTTTGTATAATTGCATTCTTGCTTTAGGCTACAGCGTCCACACATGCAACAGTGAAAACTTAAACAAGATCAGATCTAATGTGCATAACCATCTGTTGCGTCTTGATGCGTATAGGCCAATAGCGCATCACCTAATGTAGCCTAAGCCTACAGCCCTTATTTTTATCCATAAGAAAAAGTTTGTCTGTCTAATCTGTTGTTAAACAGTGCCCAGTAGCCTTCAAATTGCCTAACTCTACTGGTTTTAAACATTTTCATACTAGGAGCTCAGTCTGATTTATCTGAACATTGATCATCTCTGCATCAGCTGGCCCGACATATCGGCACAGGCTATTCGATATTCCTCTCGCGGTGTGTAGACGTTTTTGAAAATTCTGTGCTATCTTTCCGCCACTGCCAGGCTCCTCAACAAACTATGTGCTCTGTTACAAGGCTTTAGAACTATCTGCTGTAGGCATATTGGATCACTCTCCTTTCCCGAACAGACAAGGGCTTTCTAGCCTCACAAGCCCCTTGAATCTATAGCCTGACATAGCCCGACCATACTGCTGTTCATCCTGAATCGCAAATAGACCAAAAAACAACTGTCGGTGACGGGCGGATGCGAATTTGAGCCTATATGGTAAAAAAAAAAAAAAGAACTTTGGCGCAAATGACTGTGGGACAGATGATGAGTTTTGCGATATGGTTGTGGATGAAATAATAGCCTATCCGCGCACCTCTATAGACAGCCTGCCTCCCTCCTGGAACCCCTGCCCCTCCTTTGCCACTCTGAGGAAAAAATTCTGGAGCAGCCACTGAAGACACCTCTGTGCTGGCCTCCTAGTGGAGCCTCTCTCCAGGCCTGGACCCTGGCTCTCTCCCCTTGGACTTATGGCCCTCAGCTCTCTCCCCCCTCAAACACTCCTCCACCGACTCCTCACACATCACTACCCGTATACCAAGCACTCTCCTCCGGGGAGAACACCTCCACCAGTTCCGGGGGGGAGGGACACGCCCACTTCCTCGGCCCCCAACTCAAGATGTTCCTCGGGCAACCCCCTCAAGTTCAGAATTTTTGCACAAAATTATCTTCCGCCCCCGCTTTCCACTGAAATGCACGCATGATGACAGGCCTTGTTTAGCCAATTCTATAATTTCTGAGTAGGGCTCCAAAGACATTATTCTCGCTTATTATTCTTGCATTAGCCTATTCGCGCTTACAGTCTGAATGGCGGCTTCCGGTGCGAGAATATGAATAATGCTTGTTTTTGGTCCGTTTTTCCGTTCATTTTGACTTTGAATTTCATTTTGTAAAGTGTAATCAAAAAATTAAAATGAAAGAAAAATGCTGCGTAATTCAATTGTTGGTTTTGGGCTTCAAAACGAAAGTCAAATAAACCACTCTTTTTTTGTTTTTTAATTCCCATTCTAAAAGGGAAAATCCAATTACCAAAATATACACTGACCCTTCTCCAGGACCTTTTCCATTTCTTGACTGTGTAAAACCTGTTGCAAAAAAACTTGGTGTTTGGTTTGACAGTAATTTAAGCTTTGATCGTCACATCACAAAGCTTATACAATCTTGTTATTATCATATCAGAAATATTTCAAAGATAAGTTCCATCCTAACTCTTAAAGACACAGAGACCATTGTGCATGCTTTCATTTCCTCACGACTTGATTACTGCAATAGCCTCTTTTCTTGTCTTGACCAAAAATGCACAAAGCGTCTTCAAATTTTTCAGAATTCAGCTGCCAGGCTTCTTACCAAAACTAAGAGCCGTGACCACATCACTCCTGTGTTAGCCTCATTGCACTGGCTCCCAGTAAACTTTAGAATTGATTATTAGATTCTTTTGATTACTTTTAAAGCTCTGAATGGCCTGTCTCCCAAGTATTTTGGAAATTCCCAAGGTTAACCTTAAAACTAAGGGATAAGGCCTTCAGTGTCAGGGCACCTAGGCTATGGAATGATCTGCCTGACATCAGATCAGCCAAGTCTCTGTCATGTTTTAAGTCCCTCCTGGAAACGCACCTTTATAGGAAAGCCTTTCCTGATTAAGCTATATTCTGTATAATTTTTTTGCTAGGTTTTATTTTAGTGTTAAGTTATTTCTTAAAGGAGAAAGCCAGCATGAATCAACACGTAGTCCTACTGTTTTGTAGTGCCAAGCGATATTGTTAGCCACCTCAATCACTGGATTTCATGCAAGGCAGACTGAGATAGCGAAACGGCAGCTAACGTTAACAGAATGGGGCATTTCAAAACGAAAGCAAATCAATTAGGTTTCGTTTTTGACATGGCTCATTCAGTTAGTGTTAGCTGCCGTTTCGCAAACTCGGTGTAAGATGCACAATATTTTATCATGAGGTGGCTTTCAGTAGTGCTTAGCAGTATAAAACAGCAGGGCTAGGTGTTGATTCACGCCGGATTATACCTTTAAGTTTTATTTTTATTTATTTATTTATTTATTTTTTGTAGTTTTTATAGTTTTTTGTAGCGTTTGTAGTTTCATTTTAGTATTATGTCCTATTTCTTAGTTTATTTCCCCCTTTTATAGTTTGGTTTAAGTGATAAGTTTTAATTTAGTGCTAAGTTTATTTTCTCATTAGATTTAAGGGCAAAGCTTTATTTTTGATAAGTTTTATTTTTGTTTAATTTTAGTTAGTTGTAAGTTCATTTCTCTTACACCTTTTATTTATTTATTTTTACATTGTTCAGCACTTTGTAACTTTGGTTTTGAAAAGCGCTATACAAATAAAGATTGTTATTATTATTGTTGTTGTTGTTCCACTCCCTATTTAGCACAGTCAGCTTGTGCAACTAACCTCACTCATGTCATATGATGTGCTACACTGGCTATCGTGCAACAGGGCTATGCTTACTGTAAATGACACCGAACCATTTCTTTAAATGGCCTATGTCAAGATGTGTTTCAGAATGCCTTTTAGAATTTTTAGAATAATGTTTCAACGACTGCTTTCATATGTGTGTATTCAAGCTATATTCTAAATAATGTCTCTCACAGAGTACAACACAATTTATGGGCATACCTACATCCAGGAGACAGTACTGCATCGAAATTGAGACGTCTTCATCAGCGAGGGTAAACTCTGACTTAGGCCTACACTGCAATATCTATGTTAACCAGTTGATGTCACCCACATAGCAGCTTTGATAAATGGCAGTGCAGTACAAAACTACTTTATACAGGGAAATATGAAAAACTAACCAGTAAACTGAAAAATGTATTTACAAGACATAACATAAAATCCTCTGAAACCATTTTCAAAAAATTAAGTTGTTTTTATAATGCTTTTTCCAAGTGGTCTCTATACAATGATAATTGTCAAGTAATAACAATTCAAACCAAAACAAGAAGTTGGACTGATAATAAACTAAACTGCATTTATTTTTATGTGTATATTTATAGATGCTTTTCTTTCATTTTATAGGACCCATGCATCATCAAGTATGAAGGTGACTGTCTGCAGTATGACTGTTGTTTACATTGTCATATTTGTTTTCTGGAGAGCAAGTCTCTAAATGGTGCATAGGCTAGTTTGATAGCCTATCTTTTCAGAAATATTGCCTACATAGGCTAATTGTGTCGTTTTCTCAGTATTAGCTAGCTAGGATTCACTAAAACCTTAACATGCTCTCACTCATTGCACCCTAATGTACTTGTACATCCCCTGAAATAGGGGAACTGGCATTGATAAATTACATGTTCTTGAGTAAAATGTGCATCTTGCTTGTGCACCTCACTGCCTCCTAGCTGTATATAGAACTTGCAGTATCACGCTCATACTCTGTTTCATGGAGGTATTATAGACCATGAAATTCCTGCCCATTTACGCCGCCTCGAAAAATTGCCTCAGGTTCCAGGAAATACGTTTCCCTTTCATTTTCGCAATTAATGTTTCGAAAACTCCACTTTAAAAGCTGTTGAAGCCTTCACTCGGTCTAGCTAGCTACGGGTTAGGTCAGCCCTGGGCAAACTAAGGCCCGGGGGCCACATGCAGCCCGCTGAGTTATTTAATCCGGCCCGCGGAGCCTTCCCAAAATACAGTAGAATAATTTATCTTTTAGGCAAGGAGATTTAGATTATAGGTCTAAATTATCAAATTTGTTCCCTCAATGTTAACATGTCCTCTGAAGAAAGTGAGGCTACTGGTTTGAAATTTGCCAATTTACCAGCATCAGCCAGTTGACGTTTAACACCCGGCCCATTAGTGAAAATCTAAACGCCAATGTGGCCCTTCGACCAAAATAATTGCCCACCCCTGGGTTAGGTGATAATCATGCAGGCTAACCTTCCGTTCCAAGTAAAAATGTGAACAAAAAATTGACAGAAAATGTTGATGGTACAATACTGTGTCCCTTTTTTTTACTGCCAAGTGAAGGAACTACTTGGCCCATAAGTCACTGCGAGTGATAACATTTCTGAAGTTTATGACCTAACGATAGTTCACATGACATGACTAACTTCCTAATGTTTACTGTGATCACGGGTGAGTCCAAAATACCTGGGGCCCTATGGAGCTACATGGCTAAATGTATTGTTTCTCCCATTAGACGGCAGAAACTGTCCAATTGTATTTTATTTTTCGCAAGTTGGACATAGATTATCAATCAAAAGTGACTCAATAAAAAAAGACTCATACCCTCTCAGTTTTTTTAGAACGTGAGCCAGTTTTGTCCGTGCATTGCTAGCATTATGCTAACTGGCCAGTGAATGAGGGAGGGATATGAGACTGCGATGTTACAGCGAACGAAAGCACCTAAAAATTTAGTTTCATGATTATTTATTGAATCGTTGTGCCCTGCATTGTAAACACTGCAATTTTTAGACAAAAAATTATATTGAAAGAAATGTAGGAATTTGTGGTGCAGCTCCATTGAACGCAAGCCATTCTGGAGTAGCCCACGAGCACCCCCATATGCAGTACCTCACCGGAAGTGCACAGAGTGTGAAAATTCTCCCCTTATTAAAATTTCTCTGCTGCCGCCATGTTCTCTGAGCCACATGGAATCATGAGATTGTGGCGTTGTTACAAATTGATTCCCTAGCAATGGGAATCTCCTCCAAAGGAAGGCGTCGTTTTATACCGCAGGATGACGGGTAGTGTAGCGGTTTCTTTTCATATTACAATTAAAATAAGTTTTGCATTATTTGAAAGAAAGTGAATTTACACATGTTTTCAATGTTATCATCCATTTTTTTCTTCAAGTCAGAAAGGGGGAAATGTATTTCAATGATAGAATGTTCAGTTTACTACCATGGAATGTTGAGGTGTGAAATAAGCCCATTACACCTAGCTGGATGCCCTCAGTTGTTTTCAAAATGCATTTTCCTAAAAATCTGCTGCTCGGCGAATTCTCTAACATGTCATGATGTTGCAATACACTTTTGGCCCATATCTCTCAGGATTCTCCTTTAACATGAAAATATGCATATGTACAGTATATTAAAGTGATATGCCACCATTTGGGGAAATACCCTTAATCCGCCTCTCCTCGAGAACTTAGCACATCATTAAATCAAATTAGACCAGCATCTCTCCTATTATAGTCTTATAAAAGCGACTACAAATCTCAGAATTAAAAATGAAGCATGTTTATCTTCTGGGCTGATATGACATGAAAATGGTCCTTCAGTAAGTTGAATGAAAGTAATTCCATACCATATCAGCCTAGAAAATCACCTTTTGTTGGTCTTATTAGCTAAAAGTCCTACCACTAGACACAGTGAACAGCTGGATAAACTGGAGAAACATATCACTTTAAATGAATAAGCATGTATACAAAGAAAATCACATTTTTACAAGTTCTTTGTTTACTTTTGTCAAATCAAATTAGCAAATTCAAACATTTTTGTTTCCTACTGTATGTCCTTTCCAATATTCTTAGTGTGCATCATCACCAAAAGCAGTCCCAAATCCCAAGAACCCAGATCTGCCACGGAGG